>JAIPRM010000411.1:0-25975 GCA_025469315.1 Stegophylla sp. TES_Ste_2020
GAAGAATTGAGAAATTCAAACAATGACCTCTTTAAAGTACAATCTAGAGGCGAATCGGGTTTCAAAAAGTTATTGATCGAATTTTTCGGACAAGTATTTCTATACGAAAAGTTGTACACAGAAAAAAAAAAAAAAATAAACATCATTGTAAAAACACTAGCTTCTTCACTTCGTTCATAATCTGAAATGAAATGTAAAAAGGTTTTCGAGAAAATTATTGAGCCTCCCCCTGTGCACGAGAATTTTTTTTCTCGACTACCTACGTCACTGCTGGAAATCTTGCGCACATAAACTGTAATTATATAGTACGTAGTCTGCTGCTACTCTACAGAGCATCACGATGGCGCGTATCGTCGTCATTAATAATAATATAATACGACGGTCGTACACCGCACACAAATACTTTTTATGTGTATATTTACACTGGCCACGCATCGCTCCGTCGATCACGTCGTTATAACGGTAAACGCATTCCTATTACACGCACGAGCCCACTACAATATACATGCATCACAGTACGCGTGAAACCACAAAAAACGATTTGTGTGTGTGTGTGTGTGTGTGTGTGTGTGTGTGTGTGTTTAATTTTTTTCTCCTTTCTTTTCACTGCGATTAGTCTGAACCGATTCCTATACACCTATAATATCACTGGTTTATTAACAGAGGATAATCTATAGAGCGAGCGTTGATTATTATTTTTTTTTTTTTTTTATTTTTCGTCAATTGCAATTGAAAACTACAATAAATGTACAGTTTTATATCATTTACAAAAGGACTTTTTTATTTATTTATTTTTTTTTTTTTAAGTTATTTTCGTCCGCACGGTTATTCGAAGTTTTTTTATCATTCTTTCTCTCAAATATAATATCCTATAACCCAGATTACAATTTTTTTGTTTTTTGTAAACATTGACGTTTACATTTTTTTCTGTCTCGACGGATACCACGAACGCTCGCAGGTGTAACAGGTGTCTAATAAATAGGCATTTTTTCGACTGACTGTGTTAAATACGATTTTGACGAAAATTGTCAAATCTGGGAAAATTCAGTAGAAATATTAATTGCAAATCGAACACGTCAATAATTGACGATTTACAAAAGTAATTTGTACAGTTGGTTTTGTTTAATTTTATGACAGACGATATTGAATGGAAGAAAAACAGCTTTTTGATTTTGGGCGGAAACAAACAAAAATTTATTTTATGTAAATTAACTCGATATATCCAAATATATTTTGAAATTTTCATCACCTCAACCTGAAAAAAATCATAATTACAGGAAAGCCCCTCCCTCATACATTTATTTTTTCTGCTCTACATCCCACTTTAAAATACACTTTCTTATTGGTCAACATAAAAAAAATATTTGTATATATATTTTTTTGAAATATCGATTTAGTATGAGTAATTATCATTATAGGAAAAATCAAAAAAGTTTTTTTAAAAAGAAACATAGAATTTTTTTTGATACAATAATGTATAAGCGTTTTAAACCGTACGTGGAAAAAAATCACATTTATGCATCTCACAGGCTTAAAACTATATATGATATATATCGTTAAACTTTTGATTTTTTTTCCACGAATACGCAGTCTACGATGGCGACCGCCGCCGTCCGGTTTTAAGACGTGCGTTTTACAGTTGCACCGGCTATAATATCCGTCCTTCATCACGGGCTTTGAAACCGATAACGCCGTTTTCACTCGCACGAGCGACTTGCGCTTAATCCGGAATTCGGTTTCATTCGATTTACATAACCTGTAGCAATACATGCGAGTGTATTATTATTATTATTATACACACAAGTACAGTATGAGTACTGTGTGTAGTAGTTAACGGTGGTGCCCCGGACGCGTTACCCGTAATTAGTATTTGCAACTCCGTCTCTCTTTTGTCTTTAAAGAGAGCGAAATGGAGAGAGGGTGTGTTTTGATAACAACCTTATAGGGGAAGTCAGGTATTGTGATTAACTGATCAACCGAATTTGTCTCCAGATGGTACTTTAGAGAGGTAATATTTCGAAATTCTCAATTGTTTTCTTAAAAATTGAGAAAAACTACCCTAAATTAGACGAAAAAACGACGCAAACATTTTCTTCTTTTAATCCAAACAAAAAAAGAAAATTTAAACATAAATAGACAACAATATGATATATGAGATATGATTGTAATAATATGAGAATAATATATTTTGACACGAGAAAATTTTGAAAACGTAAAAAGAAAATTTGGAAATGTTTTTCCCCCTTTATTTATTGGATAAAAAAAGTTAAGTAAAATAAAGTACACTAAAGCTTAGATAAGTAAAGTAAAGTACAGACAAGAAAGCCGGACACATTTCGCACCATGGGTATTCTTCACTCCTCGGGTCAAATACTCTTGGTGGATGACGACTATTATTGTTCTTTATATTATTTACACACTTCGATCAGAATCGTACTAATGATTTATGTTTTCTTTAAAATTCATCATACCCATCAAGAGTGTCTGACCCGAGGAGCAAAAACTATCCATGGTGCTAATATTATGTTCGGCTTTCTTGTCTATACTTTACTTATCATTGCTTTACTTTACTTACATTTTTTATTTTTTCGCACCTATACAGATATTGTTATTTCATTTAAGATCTAATCAACGTTATCTTTCTTTTGCTTAAGTTTCTATTGGAAAAAGCATAAAAGAGAATTTTAGAATCTACTCTCGGCTGGGAACCGGCCGAGTAGTAATCGTCTCAAAGTTTCTCGAAACGCGCATCCGACCTGTTGATCGACCGACAAGATTATAGTATTATTATCGGACACGCGTGTCGTCATCATCACGACGCGTACTCCTCGCAACGCTATTACTATTGTGTCGTTATAACATACCTGTACACACGTATAACATTCTGCGTGTGTGTGTGTGTGTGTGTGTGTGTGTGTGTGTGTGTGTGTGTGTTTGTGTGTGTGTTTGTTACGAATGCACGTGAGTGTATATCGTAAACACGAAGTCCGTTAGGTTCGGGTGGCAAACCCTATTTTCGTGCACGACTTACAAAACGTTCATGTTGTGTATAATAAGGTGCGTGCGGAACAAAAGTCCGACACAACGGGCCAGGCGGCGAACCGTTTGCAGTATAGTAGATTTGTGTTTGTCGTATTAACGATACGTCATGACGTATGTATGTATATATATATATATATATATAATAATATAATAATATATGCGTCGTGTTTTCTTAACGGTGGTTCTATGACGTACCGAACGCGCAGCAGTGGACAGTGAACTTGAATTATTATTATTATTATTATTAGCATGTTACGTCATCTCGTTTACGAATATAATAATATTATTATATTATTTGCATAATACTATACTAAAACATTGGACCAATTAAAAATTATGTACCAGTCATGTAACGCGTTTTATTTATCCACGCGTGTAACGTAAAAGGAAATACATAGGTATTTATTATTATTTTTTTTTTGGTAAAGTTTCTTCTTCTCGGAATTATTTACAACGAAAACAAAAATCGTACTTTTTCGCCCCCGGTAAAAAACTCTTTCCGCGCAATTTATATTCACATAGTACACTGTTTTACACAGATAAACATCGTCTAATTTTATGATACGCCGAATACTGCATTAATGTCTGTCTACATTATATTATGTTAACACCATGTTAGTATACCGTTAAAATATAATATCAGTCTTTTAAGGAATACTTTTACTTTGTATTCTAGTGAAGAGCGAAAAGGTATTCACAATACTTACTTGGTCGATTACTCGGAAATAAAAAGCTCAAAACACTTATTTTCAATAAGTACTCGAAAATATATTTGAAACTCTGTGTATGTGTTGTGTACTAGAATAAAGACACAGATGCACAATTTGTTTTGTCGAAAAAACCAAATGACTCGTATTTTCAGACTCAAATAAGCAAGGCATATTTCGCACCATGTGTATTCTTTGCTCCACTGGCGAGACTTGGTGGATGTGTTAAATTTTAAAGAAACAATAAATCATTTCGCCAATAAAACGATTCTGGGCGGACATTTCGTTATTGACTATTAATTGTGTCGCCATGGTTACCATATTCAATAAATTTATTGGTTGCCATCAAATTTTCTATTACAACTAAGAAAAACAATTAAAGCGAAATAAAACGACATGACAACAATCAAAAAAAAAAGAAAAAAGGATTCGAATACTATTATTAGAATATTTTACAAGACTGTTTACTATAATATTATGTAATACTAATACTACTCCGAAACATTACCTACATAGTACAGGGTACACGCGCGACGCGCATCATTACGGCGTATTAATATCAAATATATAAGTGTGTCGATTATGATCTCGCGGGGGGGCCATGGATAAAAATCTGTTATTTTTTTACCGTTACGGGTGAGGAAAAACCGTTTTTCCTCCTACGGTCAACTCTAACCGCAGCATTTAATTTTTTCGGAAATTCCATCGAAATGAAAATATCATGTCACCGCGTGCGATGCCCCAGCTGCAGGTGTACAGTGGCGGCGTATGGACTTTTTCCAAATTTGGGCCATTTAGAGACAAACATAATATCATTATCATTGTATTCGGTCGATCGCTGCCCGGGTCACTGTGTCGTGTTATCGATTTTTTACGAGATTTAACTTCCAATAGGAAATAAATCATAATTGCATTATCTTTGGTTTTTTTTTATTTGTAATATATATATGTAGGAAGATAAGGTGTTCAAGGACAGTATAAATATTATAGTGTTGTATTATGTATTTATACAGTACAAGTATAAATATTTACAAAACATTCACTCAATAATAACAATTACTTGAATAATTATCATATGATCTATCGGTCGTCATGAGAATTTCATCGATGTACGTCGAGCTGTTTTACCACGGTTTTTCTAATTGACAAAATACTTAAGTGTTTACAAAAATGTTAAAGTAAAAATTTCGTAATCATATTTTGTTTTACCCGTTAATGCGCCACAGGCGATGGGACAGCAACATTTAAAGTCATAGGTCATATGAATAGTTAGGTGCGTTTATATGCACGAATCACATACGAATTCTGGTCAACGGGGGCATATATAAAGAGGGAGAGGTCAGAAGTTCTGACAGTGCCGTAACAACTAGGGTGAGGTGAGCGAAAAATTGTAAAGCGACAATAGAGAAAAATTATTAGCTCGACGCCTTCAATGTATGCACATTATATTGAATCTACTCTAAAAATTAAATATATTTCGAACCATGGGTATTCTTCGCTCCTTGGCTCAGGTACTCTTGGTGGGTGTGTTGAAAATGACAACTATTATTGTTCTATATACTATTAACACATTTCACTCAGAACCGTGTTATCGATAAAATTATTTATAGCTTTTTAATTACCGTTTTTATGAGTTTTGACGATTCCACCGTCACAAGGCTATAGAATTATTATTAATTATATTCGAGGCGATGCTGCGATTATGACGCGAAAAATTCAATTAGCCGGCGTCGGACCAGGGATTTCCAGGTCGGGTCATCGGGTTGCCCGGACCCGCCCTCGGCTCGCTCCCGGCGCTTCGGGCGCATTTCATACGCGAAAAAACCTATCGCGTAGCGCCGGCAGACGCACCCGAGTATTATCATAACAGTTATTATAAATTAATATGCCAGCGATTCTCATTAAATATTGACGTCTCGTCATCGTCTTTGTGCTGGCGGCCCAGTGTGCCGACCCACAGAACGGTTCCTGAAACGGATAATAATAATAACATTATGCGTCTTATATAGGCTCGTAATATAATTATTATTATTGCTACCATCGCCAATTGAAAAACGAAAAAATAAAATAAAAATACATCAGCCTCGAATACTGCCCTTCTTAACCAATCTAAATTTCAAGGCAATTTTTTTTTTTCTAATTAAAAAATTAAATTAGCAACTTATATCAAATATCTGTGGAAAGAGTATCTTTTTTCAGAGAACTTTGACAAAAATGGCTTTGAGTTTTTTTTATTTTTTATCCAAACTTTAAGCGAATTGAAATATAGTCAGAATATTAATATAGAAAATATTTTGCTGAACGTCTTTTTTTTTTCTTTTTGGAAATGTGAACTATATAATATATCGTCTATACCTCCACCCTCCACCCCCCCCTAATGGGGCTTTGTTTTATTTTATAATTATTATCAATTTAATAATAGTTTATGTTCAAGTTGCGCTACTTACTAAGTGTCCTCGACGCTCGGGCAAAAGTGACGGGTTCTCCGACAGTGACGAAACGTTTAAAGAATGTCTCTAACGGGATTATGGCTCGTATACGCGTTATGAGTATTATTATAATAATTAATTTACGAGTTTGATCTATCGCCGCTTTGGGTTAGGCAAATAGAGATCGCGTCAAGGGTCATTGGCAACAAACCTGTCGTGAATAAGTCCGAAGAAAACGATACCCGTTGGTAAATATAACGCGAAAACAAAAAAAAAAAAAAACGAAAAAAAAGGTCGAGTTTGAAAATTTTCCCCGAACTCAATTTTATGATTTTTTTTAAAAAAAAAAACAAAATTACCGTGTTAAACACACTCACACACACTATGTTGTATACCATTATGAAAAATCGATGGCGAAAAAAATTTAAAACGACAATAATTCGACTAAGTTATTGCAAATCTTATTTTAGGTTTAGTGTTTTGCCGCGCATACACCATAAACGAGTTTGCGACATAATAATATAATAATATTCGGACGGTCGTTGGCTTTTCCTCGCAGACAACAATATTCCATGACGCTTACGTGCGATCATATTAGATAAACAGGGAGTTCCAACGTGTATGTGTGTGTGTGTGTGTGCACCTACTGATGTTATTTTCTTTTCAAATACGATTTAACACAGTCTAATAATTTACTATACGTTTTCAGGGAAAAAATAAGTTAACCATTTTTTTACCTGCTAGATTTTCAAATAGTATTTTTTTTTTTTTTTTACATTTTATCCCATTTGGTGACCAATTATTTTATTCACTTTAATATTTCCACAAAAAATATATTTTATTTTTCGCGGTCAATTGGTAGTAGTCAAAGAAATATAAACGTTTCAATCGGAGTATAGGGGTGAGATAACTCCGCAATAAATACTACCCCTACGACGTCACTATTGTAGGTTTTCAACGTTTTGTATTGACCTTAAACCATTGATCGCAAATGAAAATCTTTAATATTATGTACGTTTTTGCAAAAAAAAAAAAAATTATTCTCCATCAAAATACTAATACGAAAAGCTTGTGGTCGACGTTTAAGAGAGAAAAAAAACTTAAAACAAATTATGAAACATTTTCTTCCATATAGCAATATTGCTATATTAACGCTGTTGTAAAGATGGGAAAATATTTGTATTTTTATTCTCTAAACCATCGGATTTGGAGTTATTGACCGGCGGGACATCCTTTATAATAGACTTAGGAGCTCTGCGAAGTCGATCGATCCTTTTGTACTCGTGTAATACGTGTATTAGCGCTCGCGAACCGTAATAATACTCGTGTTTTCGTCGCCATTCAACTGTAAAATGTTTGAAAACAATAAGTACCGAGTTGGCCAAACATTTTTCGACATCGATATATCGATACGTCGAAATTAAAAAAAAATCGATTGATTTTCGATATCAGTGCTCTTGGTGAAAACATGGATGGTATCAAAAACCCACGTTCACTTGAAAAACATAGGTATATGGATGTGAAAAACACAAAATAAAAAATTTCACACTCGTCACGAGATGTTGAAAATGTTTAAATATACTTAAATTATTATTATTAATATGTATAAATATTTTTTAACATCGGACGTCGGGAAAAACATAGTTGTTTCTAAAATAATCGAAATACTTTGATCACCTCTAATACCAAGTAGCTCTGTAATAAAATCATTGAAATGAAAATTCAGAGAAAAATTCTGAAATTTCTCCACTTCCGATCAGAGAGTTCAATTGATTTTGTTAAAAATAAAATACATATTACCATAAAATGAAATTTTTTATTTCTACTTGTTGACTAATCCCAATACGAAAAACCGTATTTTAAAAAACACACGTATCAAACGCACACGCCCCGGATAAATTACAATAAACAACTGCAAATAATAATAATTATATAGTAAGTGACACTCATTACAAAACGATTTGACATGAATATCCAAATGTTCCTAAATGGAACCCGTTCCGAAAATACGAAAAACACTTGCGCGATCACGCCTCTGAAAGCGCAATCGAAAACAGGTTATCGAGTTAATAGTTTTAAAATATTCATTATTGTATAGTTGTGAAACATAATGACTGAGTTTTTACTTAATTTTTTTAAATGCTATTAAACCGTTTAAAATAAACGAAAACACTAATAATAAATCAAAATTAAATTAAAACCTGCGTAATAATATAGCTTAACCACTTTACGAGTGAGTCACCGCCATAACTGTCCGTTATATTTTCAAAGCTTTTAATTTAAATAAAAAAATTCAACATTATTTTATGGGATTTCGAATAAATAAATAATGACGGAATTTAGAAATTTGAAATGAGTAACTTCAAACACAATATATTGTCATGTCTTACGTCATGTTGTATAATAGAAGTAGTAATTGCATTTTCGAGGGATAGTTTTAAGTGGTATAGGAATTTTGGAATTGATGCGAGGAAAGAAATGAAAAATATTTTTTTACGAGTGTGAACAATAATATTTAAAATCTAATTATTTTTGAACAATGTGTGATGCTAGGAACTAATGAAAGAAATATTTTCCATTGCAATTATAATGTATTATGACCGAAAGAAAAAAATCGATTTATGGTTCCAACTATCAAAGTAATTACAATTATTCTAAAAACTTATTTTAAAATGATAATTATGATTGTCCGTTAATTTGACCGACACGGGACTAATGCAATTAGTTCATAAATGAAACACTATGATGAGTTGTATCAAAATCGAACTGCAATAAATGTTAGAATTTTTCAACCTCTTTTTATTCTTTTTATTTTTGCAAAATCACGACGAAAAATAATACAAACGCGTGTATTGTAAAAAAAAAAATAATAATTAAATTCATTAAAAATAATTTAAATTAGAAATTTGACGCCTCCATTGAGAGGCCCCAAATTCTATCACGTGATCACTTATTTTTTTTTAAATTTTATACCGTATAAAATATGAATTACAAAAATACTATTAGTAATTTGTTCTTGAAGTAACATCTACTTTTTTATTGATTTTTAGTAGATCTACAGAACTCCAAAACTCAAAAACGCCAAACTCGCATCGATATTGAAATTGTAGAAAATATTATTCTAGATTAACGCATTTCTGTATCGAATCACGTCGAATTCCTCTTAATCGCTTGATTGAGAAAATTAAAATTTAGATATTTTGGAAATCATTTTTTCTGTTCAATAGAAAAACAAGTTGTAGTACCCAATAGTATTTGAGTGCATAAAAAAGTCATATAAAACAAAATACTGCGATAAGGGAATAATTCGCTTTCAATTACAGAAAATATTTATTTATTTTTTTTTTTTGAGTGGGGGGGGCGTCATTGCTTAGAGCCGAGTGACATGTGACAATTTGATTTAGGCGTCAAAATTTCTAAAGAACGCTCGGATATCAGAAGTTATCGTGAAGATACGTATTGACAATTTACTAAATATACGGTCACCCAAGTATCACTACACGTCGAACGATATCTATAATTACATTGTCAAAACGAGGTCGCCGCTAGTGGTGACTATGATGTCGGACAACGGAGCGATTGTTATCGATTTTATTTTATTATTTTTTTGTTTTTTCTGCCCCTTTTCCCAACACCAACAACAATGGGACGTCGTCGCTTCTTCTTGCAACGCAGTCTCGTTACACAACATTCGTTTTGCCGAGAAAATACACTCCTCGCCCCGCCATCATTACCTATAATATAATATAATATTAATAATAATAATAATAATAATAAATAGTTCCGGAGAGTCACACCCCCGGAGAGTGTCGGTCCGCGTGGGTTTTGTCGTCGTGTGCCGCGTCGTGTAACGGTGTCCGACGTCGGTCTTCTGTCGTACCGCATCGGTTGTCACACGACCTGCACGCGACGACAAAAAAAAACCGTTTAAGTCGTTTGTATATTGTTATTATCATTATCATTTTTTTTTTTTTTTTTTTTTTATTGTTGTCGTACGATTTATGATTATTATAAATATTGTTACATTGCGATATAACTGTTAATACGCTGCTGCAGTGTCTCCGTGGCGAACCACACGCGTCACACTGCACTTGCCAGCGGTCGTGTCGAGTGGGTTTTATGTATACACCAATATTATTTATATTATTATCATCATCATCATAGTATACCTGCGGTGCGGTGAATCTCCGCCGCGTAACGGCTTCCGAAAACCCATCTCGCTGCTAAAAACGATTTCCGAATCATAATGATCGTGTATATGTATCGTGTTATATTATTCGGTCGAGTCGTTGTTGTTGTTATTGTTGTAATACAATGCGAGAAACGGCTAAGTTAGGTTAGGTTAGCGAGGCTAGCAACAGGTGGGACGCGATTTGGGAAGGGGTGGCAGGGTGTGCGTTCGCACCCTCTCGGTTTTCGACATTTTCTCGGCAGTCCGAGAACGGAAACAAGAAAATATAACGTCATCCATACGATCGATATCCTATGGGAATTTATTTCCTTATTAAAATTAAACCCTGTTGTGATACCTATTGATACGATTAATTAAAAAGTGAAACTGTATTTTATAAATGATGATTAAAATATTTTTATTTTCTATTTTATGGAAAACATTTTTCGCTTGTATAGAAATAATCGTCCAGAAGTTTCAACTTGTACCTTAAAACGTCAGAAATCAATTTTAAGTAAGTATTTTAAAGAGGGGTCATTTTTCGAATATCTCAATAGTTTTCCAAAATCTGGGAATAAATACCCGAAATTCCAAAGTTACCTCTGGGCCCTTTATCAGAGACCCGAGCGAAGCCTGAACGAGTGTAAATATTATGTGCTCAATTAAAAATCAGAAAAATTTGAAGTTTTTGACCTTTAGTCGCGCAATACGCATACTATTGTATTTAGTCAATTATTAAACAATTCGTGCGAAGACGATAAAGTGTAGTAATAGTGAATGGATGTATTTTATTTCGTAAAAATTAATTTTTTTTGTAATAACTATAAATAGTAAAACCGTATTGATCAATAAGTATTTGTAATACAGTTTAATAATAGTAGTAATAATAATTTTAATTTTAAAGTGCTTATTTTTTTTACATTTTTAAACATTTTAGTCGTCGCACTGCGCACTGACCATTTTCTTTCAATCGTGTTCATTGTAACATTTAACTAAAAACAAACAACTAAACCCTTCAAACGATTTAAATATCGAATTAAATCGGGTTTTCAACAGATCAGACGAACTAAAACTATAGTTTTAAAATTAACCTATAAATAAATTAATGCAGCTTGTAAATAATTTAAATATTGATTTTTTTTTTCTGTGTTTCACTAAATGATTTCAATTATTACCTAAATAATCTTTTGGCTATCCTATAAATGTTACATTCTATGTCAATATAACATTGAATATAGTTTTCATTGACCATTGTAATTAATTTTATTTTTGTATTTTAATGTTTTTCTTTCAGTGAACTATTTCAATCTTAATATTATTAAACACTGCATTTATATACTTAAACCTGTCAATCATCAATTCATATTATTATTTGTACTGTTATATTTAAAATTAATCAGTAATGTAATAACAAAATATTAATATTATGTGAATCCTAGACGTATGTCACAATAATGATTGTAACTGGGTTCGCTCGATTAAATTTACAAAAAAATGTCATCATCATACCGTCGTAGTAGTCACCGCGCAGGAATATGCGCGCTGAAGTCGTATAACAATTACGTGAAATAATTAAAGTGGCTCGTTAGAACTTTGTGCAATAATAATTACGCGGCGCAGACGCACGCTTAAAAATGATTACGGTAATAACGCACTACTAATTTACCTCCTAAACGCTATTTGATAAAAAATAATACAACAAAATCGTAACGGTGGTTTTCTCCACTTGCCCACACGAGCGTTAAAGTCTCAATTACATAGGTAGGTACACCACGCACACGTTCCTCTACATAATAATAATAATAATAATAATAATAATACAATTTACTTAAAATCGCGGTGTTTATCATTTTAATAGGCTCGCACTCGCACACACACACAGGTGCATGACTCACTTGGCGTATAAAAATGATGCGTTCAAATTATAACTGTCACTCTAAATTTTCAATTTGGTTGTATATACGTCATTCAGTAGTGTTTTATCTAGCACACGACAAATTACACGTCATTTTTGTTCCGACATGTTTTATAAGTGCGTGCAATTATTTAAATATTTTTTCTTCTTTTTTTCCGATACTCGAAATACCCACGTCGGTCGCGTTTCGTCTCTTCCTGCGAAACCCCATCGTTAAAACAGTACTTAAAACACTACTTCACACGAGAATAATAATAAAATTATTATTGTCCACGTTCCAAAATAGTTTTTCGTTATGTGATTCGTTCTACGACGAGTAGATCGTTGTTATAATTGCGACTTTGCTGCGATAAATTATTTTATGGATGTCGATACCCAACTGAAAGTAGTCGACTGTAAATTAATTTTTAATACGTAAATGGCGAAAATACGAAATACCAAAATAATAACAAAACAACACGTTTGGGATACATAAAAAAAAAAGAAACGATAAATAATTTATTCAGTAAAACGATTCTGAACGAAGGAAGTTAATATTATAAGAAAATTAAAAATGTCCAAATTTTTTTTCACATTTTCCAAATTTTCTTGCGCCAAAATGTTTCTTATATTATTTTCTATCTATGTTTAAATTTTCATAAAATTCTGATCAAAAACTTATGGTTTTCGAGTCGTTTTTGTCAAATTTTGGGTAGTTTTTTTCCAAAAAAAAACATTGAAGAATTAAGAAATTCAAAAAATGACATCATTAAAGTACAATCTAGAGGCGAATCGGATTTCAAAAAGTTATTGATCGAAACTTTTGGACAAGTATTCCTATACGAAAAGTTGTACACAGAAAAAAATAAATAAATAAAAAAATAAAATAAACATCATTGTAAAAACACTAGCTTCTTCACTTCGTTCAGAATCTAAAACCCTGTCTCGCTACAATTGATTAAGTATCTTTTTTTTAATTAATTAATTGCTAATAATTTTTTTTTTCTTTTTAATTAAAAATTATGCTTATTTTTTTAATTTGCAACGAGAAATAAAATATTATTTAATCTGTACTTTACCTATATACTTAATTATTATTCAACTTGTTTTTACACATAATGAAACGATTGAAAAACAACATTTTAACAATAACACGACGTTCAATATTGCTGTCAATAGTCCTTAGTCCGTACCGGAATGGAAGGCTAAATTACGTATTCAAATTGCGTGTAATACTAAGTTTGTTCTCTTAAATATTTTCGATCGCAATTAATATAAAATAGACGTTAAATTTTTGTATCGGTTAGGTTAGGTTAGTTCGCGTCTCTGCAAAAATATTACAAAACAAATCAAACCCTAAAAGGAAAAGGGAAAAACAATCCAGGTAACACATCTGTAATAATTTGATATTCCCATCTGTCCTAGTAACCCAGTTTTACGGTAAACCTTTTAGAATATACGAAGGCAAAAACGAAATCGGTACCACAGTGATAATTATATTAATAATAAACGCGTTCGCCCTTTACGTTTTCGAAATAATTCCATAATTCGACAAAACGTATTAATAAGAAGAAGAACTTATGAGAATAATATTTTCCACGGAGATAATCCGGCCATGTTATTTATTGCGGACTTAAAAAGTGTATAACTTTTTCGGAGGAGTTCTAACAAAGTGTAACGCGCGTCGCATTGATGAGTCAGTTTTGAAAAATAAGCGAATAATAATATTTTGTGAGGAGAATAAATAATGATCATGACGGACTTACGAGTCCGAGAGTTGCGTTTTATTCGGTTTGTAACTGTACTCGGTGAAAATTTCAAACAAATCACGTTTGTACTCCGGAATTCGGTCGTATTACATACGGTTTTTTTTTTTTTTTTAAATTGTCAGAGAGGATTTTCATTATTTTTTTTTTTTTTTTGATATATGATAATATTATATTAAACGACATTCCTTTACTACTACGTATACTTATTATTTACAAAAAAACACCTACGCCCGCCACGCCGCACACTACTGCGGATTACGCGTACAATGCGAGCACCTATATATGTAAAATAATTTGTTATTCGTACGACATCAATATCATGTTTTTATAAAAACACATATCGTGATATATTATCGTGAATATATTTATTTTAGTTTTTACAAACCGTATAATGCGTGTACGTGGGCCAATTGGGGCAAATTAGAGCCCGATATTGATGTTCTCTCCGGACGAAAACAAGGTCATATCAAATTAATTTCTGTAGTAATAATTAAAAGAAAACAAATGTATACATTTAAAAAAAATATCTCTACACATTTTTTTCCCCCAAAATCAATAATAACAATTGTAAAATTAAAAATAATAATAATTTAATTGTTAAACTGCATCATTATGAATAATTAGGATGAACAATGGAAAACGTGATTAAAAATTTTAAAACAGTAAAAACATTCGTATAGTTTATAAATTTATTTTTTATTTATGTAAAATGTTAAATTAAATATAATGTGAAAAATGTTATTTGAAAAAAAATTTAAAACGCCTATATCATATTCTTACCAAATAATTTATTAAAGAAATAATTTAAAGTTCTTGGCCCACCACGGTTTTATTTTTCTACTAATGCCCTCGGTAAAACAAAAAAGGTTGACCTGGTGTATGCGATTGCAATAATAATTTTGTACTCAAAATCGACCAGCGCTAAAAGAGAAAACTCTTTTAGTTTGTATTTTTTGCGCATTTTTTATTTTTTCTAAATCGTTTTACGGAAGTGTTAGAAACTATTTTGCGGACAATGTATTGACGTTATTTTTTTTTTTGTTTTTTTCCAGATCGGTGGTATTACAATGAGAAGAATCAACCGTCGGTTGGTTTTGTTGTCGTTCGTACTCGTGTGTGACGTCGTGAGTGTTTTCGGGCGACCGCAACAAGAGCACAACACGGATAGCAGTCAACTGAAAGGTATAAGTTCTAGAAAAAAAATGCTAAACGTCGACGACAGACTATCGAATAGAGTTTGGCGTCTAGACGGCGGGGGAAAAAAAAAGGAAAAAAATTGAATTGTTTAAAATTAAATACTGCAGTGTTCGATTTATTCGTCAAAGCAATTTCTACTATCGTAAATGCTTTTTTTTTTTTCATATACACCAGTATAAACTCAAATTAATATTTTAACGTTTTGATTAATAATTTATAAATTCCAAATCGAATACCTATCGCTATAGACAGTAGCGTTAATTGGACATTTTCGGCTCGAGTTTTAATTTAAAAAAAAATAGCTCAAAATACTGTGAAAAGATTAGTTGCGCCACGTTTTAATGAATTTCAAAAATAACTAGTGTTATACTCGTCAAGTACAATAATAATCATCGACAAATTTAGTAGGCCTAATGAGGGGTTAAAGTAAAGGGGGGTGCAGTTGGACTCGGTTCATCTATCTCAGACAGTACTTCAAAAACGTTACCCTTAACTATTTTTCTTTGACGTTTTGCTTAAATTTTTAGACAGGCTGTTAAATTATTGTACAAAATAATAATGAGTCAAAATGCTTCCATCATAATAAAATATTTATGAGAGTTTCATCGAAAGGGTCCTATTGCAAATTTCCTAAATATTATGCATTTATAATCATTAAGTGAACATCTGTACGAAATCATTAGAATTGTATTGGAATCCCACCTGAAATTTTTTTGACCTAACCTAACCTAACCTAAGTGCAATCCGATAACAGAAAAATATCGCTTAAATACGACGTACAGCCGTGATGAACGCCCAGAAATAAAACGTGTACGCGTGTACGGTGATTTGCCTATTCATTTCGCCGTATTCGGTAAAAAAGTGTCCATACAATATAATCGAATTATTTAACGAGGTCAATGAATGGAGTGAGGCACTACTCTCATATTTTGACTAGAATGAAAAATTAAATATAAATCAAAAAACAACATTTGAATCTCGAATAAATCGTATTCGAATATAATTACTTTCAGATTCTGAGTGGAGCGAATAAGTATTTTTGTGTTTTTAATGTTTTTTTACAATGATGTTCATTTTTACTTTTTTTGTAAACGCTTTTTCACATTGAAAAATTTGTCCAAAAGTTTCAACCAGCTTTTTCTTGAATCTCGCTTTGCCTCTAAATGGTACTAATAAGAGGTCATTTCGTGATTCGCAATAGCTTTTTCAAAAGTTGAGAAAAACTACCCAAAATTTGTTTGTAAAAATGACTCGGAAACTATCAATTTTCAATCGAAAGTTTATAAAAAATGAAATATAAATAGACAATAATATGAGAATTATTTTGGTACAAGAAAATTTCGAAAGCGTGAAAAATTTTAGGAATTTTTTTTTTAACACTTTATTTACCCAATCTACTTTTTTTTTACTTTCATCAGTAGATAGTGAAATTGAAAACCGGACGATTAAAAAGTAAATTTTTTTTGTTATCAAAGCAAACTTTATAATTTTTAAATGAAATTGTCTTGAATACTGATGCTCTGTTCAGAGTCGTTTTACTGAAAAAATGGTTTATCGTTTCTTTAAAATATAATACGCCCACAAGAGTATCCCATTCGAGGAGCAAAGAATACCTATGGTCCTTTTTTAATCATAGAACTCCACTTCGCGACCGATTTGATTCGAATGATACAAATTAACGGGAAACGAATGTTAATTTTAAGGAGAAAAACATAGGCAGCATATTATACATTTACGTTTAATATGATATTATTAGGTATTTTATATTAAAAAAAAAAAATTTCCTTTTTTTTTTTTTTTTTTTGTTCAAATTTTGTATTTTTTTGTATTATTCGACTAACGCTTTCGTTTTTTTTTTCTCTCTCTGTTGCAGATGATCTCGTTAACAGGTACACGACTTTTACTACTACGACCGCTGCTGCGACGGCCACGGGCCCGAGAACAGTAGTGCAGGCGGAACGCGAGGACAGCCCGTCCAAAAACGACCGTCGTCGGTCGACCGCCTCCGTAATAGTAGACGACGGAGAACTGTCAGTAGACGACGCCCGCGCGCCCGACCCGTCCCTTCGTCCATTTTTCCAGTTCCTCTTGAACTCGACGAAGCGGAAAAAACGGAATTCCTCCGCCTCCACCCGCGATAGGAAACCGCCCTCCGACAGCCGTATAGTCGCTGACTTCATCAATTACTCCATCAAAGATCTGCGCCGCTCCGATCCGCCCGACTCGTCCGAGTCCGCGTCGTACGTGCTGGTCAACACCGCGGCCGGCGCGTCGTCGTACGAATACGATCCGCCCGAACCGCACTATTTGCCCGTGCCCATCTACACGAAGGTCCCCAGGCCCCAGCGGCCCAGCCCCGTGCCCGCCGTCCGCCCCGACCCGTACACCAACTGGCAAGAGACACCGTTGATTTTCCCCGGCGGTGCAGGCGCCCACACGCCCACCGACCGTCCCGCGTACGAGTCCGCCACCGCTGCTTCATCGTCGTCCGCGTCCCCCGTCCTGCACCGCGATCCGCCCCAGTACGGCGGCACGGCCAGCGCCGAGGCCGTGCCCACTTTCGTCACCCCGGTCCAACTCCACGCGCCCACGTTCGTGCCGCCCGTCTCGTATCAGGGTCCCACGTTCGTCACGCCCATATCCGTGGTGCAGACGCCACCGCCGCCGCCGCCTCCGACCATCGTTATACTGGAGGACATCGACACGGCCGACGACGAACAGGACGCCGCCGCGTCACCGCCGCAAAGCGATACCGGCGTGCAACAGGACCCGGCGGGGGCGGCCGGAGCGGCCGGAGCTGGGGCCGGTGCGGGGGCCGCGGCTGCTGCGGCTGCGGCTGCGGCTGCGGCTGCGGGTGCTGCGGGCGCCGCGGGTGCTGCGGCCGCGATACCGGCCGCGATCGCCGGCGGAGTCGTGGCCACTTCGGTGGCCGCGCAGGGAGGCGGCGCGGGGGGACCTCCGACGTTGGCGGACGCGGCCGAGTGTCGAGCATCCGGCGGCAGCGCGTCCAAAGTGTGTTCCGAGCTGATCACGTCCCCGTCGTCACCGCCCACCACCGGATCGGGCGGCCTGTTGGAAGGCTTCGTTTCCATGTTGACGTCCCTGAACTTCTTCGGGCCGCTGATGGTCACGTTCTGGTCCATGCTGTTCCCGCCCATGTCCATAATCCTGACCAGCGGCCTGGGCGTCATATCTTTCCTGTTCCCGTGGATACTGCCCAGGCTATGGTTCGGCCGCCAGCTCACACCCGCCGCCGCCGACGTCGGCCGCCATTACGACCGAAATTTCGCGCCCGTCAACAATAACCGTCAGCCATATTATTACTAATGCTACTCACTACCCCCGTATCGACGGCCGCACTCGCCTCACTGCTCGTTGTTTTTTTCATTTTGTTTTCTGTAAATACTCGAAACGATTCGGGGCCGCAGCTCTATTATCGCGCCCTTACCGCGATTTCTTTATCCTTTTTCTATCTTCGCGGGTTCGGCGTTCGCGGGCGTACATCTTAAACATAACTGTACTCACGTTTCTAACACATATAGTCTAAATCATAATAACTTGTATATTTATTATTATGTTTTTTTTTTTTATTTAGTTTTAATTTTCAGGCTGTGACGTCGCGATAATATTGTACAAATTATAAATACGATTAGAATAATATTACGTTTTAAGACATAACTCTACAGTAGTATTTATTTATTTTACGCGTGCAAATTATTTTTGTATACGTGGTCATACTAAACCAATAAAATATGAAAATAAAATAATCGTTTTTGTAATGTGACTTTTTTTCATTAAATCGAGAAACTCAAGTCGTTATGCTTAGGCGCAATTATTCGAGTTAAATTTTTGGGGGTGCTAAAAACAGCGTTGAAGGCACTTGTACCCATACCTCCGTTTCGAATAGTGATTAATGACACGTTTTATGTACTAAATTTAATTTAAATTTAAGAAATACTACTTTCAAGAGCAGCTGATTTCTTGTTTTTGAGTCCCTTTAAATGTTAATTATTGCCAGTTTCTCTAAATCGGATCATTCATGTCTTCAGCCGTATTATAAATATAAATCAACTTTTATGTAACTTGACTAAAATAAGCTATTTTTATAACATTAAGTTTAGCAATTATGCTGTTCTAAATCAGCAGAAATTGATGAAAAATATGTCTTTTTTTCATAAAATAAAAAAATTAATTAAACTTGAAATAATTTACTCGACTTAGAGAGACATTTCACATTTAACGGTAAAATTTTCCTGTCAGCTTATAATTTTATTATTTTTAACACGTTCATCTGAATAAATTCTTTCTTTTTTTTTACTGTATACATAGTTTGGATAATTTAAATAAATGGTTCCCAACCGAAGTGAATTCTCCTCCCCCTAGGGGAATTATACAACTGGGAGGAATATAAAATGATGATGAAATTACATGCATTTTTTTGTTGAAATAATATATATTAAATTTACTTCTATTATTTATTTATTATCATTTTATATTTGATACTTCATTCTTATATTTAATATTTTTAATTAGTAACTCGAATTATACCTATTTATTTTTTAAAATAATGAAAATAAAATAAAAGTCAATAGTTATTTAATTAACGTATATAGTTATTTTGTTTAATTTATTTGTATGGTTCACAATAAAAAAGGGTATTAATTCTAGTTTAAGAAGGGAGAGAAATATTTTTTTGAATTTAAAAGGGGTGCGTAGAATAAAAAAAGGTTGGTTACTATTTGTTTGTGTAGTAGTTCTTGTTAGATCATTATCTGGTTAAAATGAACTAAAAACCTATGATTTATAGATATATAAATAATAAATAAAATCAATGTATAGTTATTACACTATATATAGCAAAATAAATATATAAATGAAATTAATAAATAAAATAATCTTAGTCTGGAGTCTAGAGAATTATATTATTTTTTGTCATTAACGACCGGTTTCGATTTTAAAAATCATCATCAGGTTAAGAAAATAGACAATGAAAAGAAAAAGACTTTTGGTCTTTTTCTTAGTCTCAGCTAAGTTTATTTTATTTATATATTTATTTTGTTATTTAATATAATATAGTGTGATAACTATACATTTATTTTATTTTATTTTTATATACCTATATGTCATCGTAATTTTTTATTTTATTTTTGAGTACTAATCCTTAAACAATTTATTTTGTTTTCATTATAAAATGAACCTTGAATGAAAATAGTATAAATTTGAGGGGGTGCTCGTTTAAAATCCAAAGTTTCCTTGACTCTCACCCCTCCCCCCGATATTGCGCCTATGTCGTTATGAAATATAGTCATGTAAATACGAACTGACTACTCAACCCCCCCCCCAATAAAAAAAAAAAAACTCTTCACAAAAAACTGATCGCTCGTTTTCGATTTTACAGGAACGGAGACGCGGCCACGCCGATCATCGTGTTCGCCGAGTCCACCGGTGACGCGCGTTCTCATCACACCACCAAGTCTCCACCACAGATGGGCGATTCCGTGAAATCCGTCAGCGACCAACTGCTCCAGCAGTCCACGTCTTCGGCCAACGTGATCGTGTCGTCGGAAATCCGGACCGTGCCGAACGTCAACGACGCGCCGGCCAAAGGCGAAGCCGTACCGGTGCTCATGGACGACGATGTGCACGCCGTCGGCCCGTACAGCTACAAGATCTCGTCGGACGGCTCGACAAGGCCCACAGGCGGAGACTTGTCCACGTGGATCCTGTTGGGCGGTGGTGAATCGTCACCGGCGCCGCTGCTGAACATGGCCACCATCAAGAAAGTCCCGAAACCGGCGGACGCGACCGCCGCCTCGTTCGTGGCGCAGTCGTTCGAGACCAGCACTGCTAACGTCAACGTGGTGAGAAAGCGAAAACCCTCAACGACCACCACAACCACCACCACCACCACCACCACCACCACCAGCAGCACCACCGAGAAGACGACCGTCAACGCTCACGCCGCCGCTTCGGTGACCGAGTCGCCGATCAAGTTACAGGATTCCAAATTCAAGAACAAGACGCCGGTGATCGTGGGAAAAATACCCACAATCGGCGCGGTGAAAGACAACAAGGTGGAAGAGCTGTTGCAGACCGCGCCGCCGCTGCCGGAACTACCGCCACTCGACAACAACACGAGATTCGGCACGCCCGTGGTCACGTTCCCACACGTGCCACCCAGACAGAGGCCTTCGGCGAACAACACGAAAAAAACCGAAAAACCGCTGACCACGAAAATAACGTCAACAGCCGTGGTGATCTCCAAGCCTTTGAACAACACCAGTTCGACGTCCACGACTACCGTTTCACCGTCGTCCACGTCCGCTACGGTTCCGTCCACGACCGCGTCTACCGTGACCGCGGTTCAAAATTCCACGGAAGTCGCCACGCCGAGCGCAGCGGCCGCGGAATCGAACAGCAGCACGGTGAAAAGCACCTCGTCGAAAAAGAAGAAAAAGAAGAAGAACAAGAACAAGCGTCGGCCGGTGAAAACGTCCACGGAAAACGCGCAGAGCAAAATCGACGAACAAAACACCAAACTGCCCGCGTCGTCGTCGGGCGGTCGGCCGTTGTCCACCCGGATCTACAACTATTTGGCGCGCGAAGTGATGCCCAACGTGGGCGTCGGCCTGGTCGGCCTCATGTTGACCGCCGGGCTCGCCGGCCTGTTGCTGTACTCGCCGTTAGGCGGCGCCGCCATACCGATGGTGCCATTGAGACGCAACGACCCGCAAGCGCACGGACACAGTCACGGGCCTCACGGTAACGCCGGATACGAACCGCCACCGGAAATGGACAACTCGCAACCGGAAGAACAGGTGTTCGGCCAAGTGCTGTCCGGCATGTCGTACGGCCACAACCCGTACGGCCGAGAACGCCCGGACCCGATGCCCAAGTACAAGCAGCCGTCTTACCATTCGTCCGAATACTCAGGGGGGGCGCAGCACGACTTGCCCAAGTACAACGGCCACGACGCGTCCAAATACAACGCGCCGTCCGCCGCGGCCGTCGATGCCACCAAGTATTCGACTACGCATGACGGGACCAAATACGCGGTGGTGGAGAGCACCAAATACTCGGGTCCCGATGTTAACAAGTATTCCGCACAAGACGCGTCGTCCAAATATTCGACGATAGACGAGAGCAGCGTGGTCGCTCAGGACAAATCGTCCGTGTCGCAGCCGCAGCAGCAGCAGCAGTATCCGTCCCAAGACGCGCACCAACAAAGACAAGAGGCTTTTGACGAGACGCAAAACGGCGACGATCAGACCTATCACAATCATCATTACGAAGAGATCAAGTTCGACTCGTCGAACGCGTACGAAGCGCCCAAATACCAAGGGGGCAATTCGCCGATGAAAGGCGCCGTGACTTACCAAGATGATGCCGCTTACGAACAGCAGCCCAAGTATCCGGGTTACGTGCAGGACGTGCCGAAAGAGGACGCGGTCATCTACAATTTCGACAATCACCGAGCGGACGAAAAAGAGAGTTCCACCGCACCGCAGTCGTCGGATCCCTCGTTTTCCGCCCTTCAAGGCGTCCCCAAGTTCTACGACCCGGGCACCGACTCCGAACAGATATCCGTGAACGTGCACCAAACCATGAAGATGGAACACGGTCCGCGAAGCCTGCGAATAAGGCGTCAGGTGGACGAACAGCACAACGAGGTCGACGGTCAACTGCCGGAAGAGCCCACCACCGCCACTGTGTCACCATCGTCCGCCTCCGAAGAGAATTCCGACAAGGCGATCGAAACCCAAACCGATTCCGATAATGGTATCACGTGGCCTGCGACGTCCACGACGACGACCACCACCAAACGGCCCAGTTCGACCGAAACCAACCCCCCGGCTCCGAGCGGTAATCAGTTCTCGTTGGTGGACCTTTTGAGGAGAGTTGCCGAGGTCAAGTTGAAGATGGGAATCGAGATATTAAGGAACACAGCGGCCAGTTTCACGCAGTACGTAAACGCGATACAGAGAAGGATGGCGCACATGGTCAGGAGCCTACAAAAGTCCAACGAAAGACAGCAGCCGGAGACCAAGCATCAAGAGGAACAAAACACCAAGTCGGCCGATGTCGGCGAGAAACGGCAACGGAGATCGACGAGGCACAGGATGTATTCGAATTAGTATTTTTAAGCAGAACTAAAAATAAGTTTGGTGAACTGTTGGGAATGTACACAATGAATTGGGGAATTTCTCTTATAATATTTTCAAGACTAAAAACTTAACCTAAAAATGTTCCATACATAATATCGATGAATTTTTTTTTAGGCTCAAGTTTTGGGATCTACAAACATATTGTAAATTAAATCGATTTGTAATATGTTTTTGAGAGAAAAAAAAATTAATATGTGTTTGTATTTTAAATGTTTAACTATACATATTATTGTAAACCTAAGTATTCGGTGCATAGCTATATGATAATTATTTGTATAGCTATGAACCCGTAACTGTGTAAATAGTAATTTTAAATTTGATGTATTTTTTCTTTTTTTTTTTTTTTTTTTTTTTTATGCGTTACAATATACATACAGTGTTTTTATTTATCGAATAAATACAATTTCGTTTATTTTTATTTAACTTTACCCAAAATATTCGCTAAATACATAAATAATTATAATGCGTTTTTAAAACTATAACGATCAGGTATACAAGTACTTAAATAAATTAGTTAAATACAACTGGATTGTTAAAATTATTAGGTATACATAAAATAAATAAATAAAATTATCATTGCATAAATTACATAACAGTGCTCGAAAGAGTAATAGTTATTTAGGATATTGGCAACGACATCAATTAATGAACATTGAGCGAAACGCATAAACGTGACATTGAAGGGAAGAAATCATATATTAATTAATATATATATGTATATATAAACTTAAACGTCGCGAAAGTTTATCTAGGATACACGTGATGGTGCAAGATCACTTGCGGTCTCTGGGAGCTGAGGTCCCTGCGCTTCCTGCTCACCATCATCGGCAAGAACATCGCCATGGTGGCCGCGGGCAACATTCCGGTACCCACCGCGGCCAGCACGGCCCTGCGGTTGTCGTTGGCGGTCTTCGGCGAAGCATCCGTGAACACTTGCACGTCATTGTCGTTGTCCTTCAGCGCCCTGGCCGCGTACTCCCTCTGCTCCTGGTCCACCGACTTCCTGGACACGTCCACCTCGATCATACCGTTATGCGACGTGGTCACGTTCTTCGAGTCTTTCTCCGGCGGTAGCACCATTAGTCGCACCGTTCTCCTGGACGACACCGGTCGTCCACCGCCACTGTCCGCGGTCGTCCTGGCGCTCGGCTCGTCCACCGCCGACCTGGCCCTAACCGTCTCCACCGGGTTGTTGACCGCGTCTATACGAATCGACCGGCCCTGCAGACTGCGGTTGGGCCGGTGCGGGATCGAGTATCCCTTGGTGCTAGACAACAGTACCCACTGGCCGTCACCCTCCACCTCGGTAGGCCTCGGCCCTCCGTACGACGACGACGCCTGTCCGTAGTCACCGCCGTTCCACGACGGTTTGTTGTACGCGTCCGCGGGGAACTGCCCCGGTTTCCCATCCGTGATGATGTCCTGCTCCGCGTTGCTCCATCCCCCGTAGAAGCCCTGCGGCCCCGATGGTTTCTGATATGCCGGCTGTGGTGGCTTGGGCGAATAGTCGTACGTGGGCCGGATCCACGGGCGCTGCGTGGTCCAGTCCGCGGGCTGCGGCTGCAACGGCTGCTGGTGGTAACCCGCACTGGGCCGCTGTATGGGCCGGTTGCTGGCCCACGGCGAGTATCCGCCGGCGGGCGAGTTGTCCTGCGGTGGTGGCGGCCACGTGGGCCGGTTGTTCGGTTCCCATTTCTGGATGTGCGATGACGACCACGCCATCGGCTCCAGCGTCACCCAACCGCGCCGGTCATCGTACGGGTTCTTGGACGACGCGGACGCGGACGCGGACGACTGTTGCGAGTCCACCAGGTTCCACGACGCCTTGGATTTGTCCTGGTTGCCCGAGTCGTCGTACGTCAGCACCTTGTCCGACGACTCGGACTCGCTGTCCGCCTCGCCGTAACGCTTCAGTATCCTGTTCAGCTCGTCCTGCGTGTACGGCTTGAACGTGGCGTCCGAGCCGCCCAGCTCGATACCGGAACACTCGTTGTTGTCCGTGCACTCGATGGAGTACTTCATTTTCGCCGGGTCCGACGCCCCGATCAGCGACGCGCCCGTGATGGTGTCGCGTCTCCATTTGATCGTGCCCGCGTTCGCGTCGTCCCGCACCGTGAACGGCTTGGACGTGATTATGTAATTGGTCTGCGCGTTCGGTGGCGCCGAGTGATAGGACCGCGACTCCGTGTTGGCCGCTACTGCCGCCAGCATGGTGGTCGCCTGCAACGCGGCGACGGCGGCAGCGACACAGACGACGACGGACATTGTTGTGGACATGATTTTATTACACCGGTACGCCGCGGGAGACCGTTGACATCCTTTGAAACCAGTATCCTTCGGAATCCTGTGCGGGGGCAAAAAAAGAAAACGGAAAACCTTTCACTATGGAGTTTTTTTTTTTTTTTTTTTTAATAAAATATAACACGCTTCGAATGAAAACGTTCGACGACGTAAAACGCCCGTGTCAGTGGTTTTCAAACTGTGCGCATTAAATGCGATAAAAAAAGGGGGGTCTCAAAAATAATGGCCATCGTACCAGAGACGCGTGCCGTGGACGTTTCGTAAAAAGCGCAGGGTAACAAAAGAGTTTGAAAACCACTG
>JAIPRM010000411.1:26075-57998 GCA_025469315.1 Stegophylla sp. TES_Ste_2020
ATAAGTTATTTCATATACCTAATTTTCTTCAGTTAAGTTGTTTACATTTTTTATAATAACAATGATTGTGTAATGATTTTTTACTTACTTTTTTATTAATAAAACAATAAAACATTTACATTGTATTTAAAAATGAATCAAATAAAAATAAAAAGTAGGTACTTACTCTTTTATAGTTATATTCATATTGAAGATTTGATTACTTTTTTTTTTTAATATTTATAATTATTGCAGACTTTTATTCGACCACAATGGTCGAATACTCGAATAGGTACTTCGAATAATATGTTTGTGATATAGCGAATAGCAATGAAAGATAATATATTATTTCAATTTCATTTAAGGCAATTTTTAGACAGTTAATAATATCTTTTCTATGAAACGGCGAACATGACGACAATAACATCAACATTATATTATTGGAATTATTGTTAGCTTAGATGATTTTATCTAAAACCACAGACAATATGAAAATAAAGTATACGCTAACGCTTTGTACTGAACTGAATCCGTGTGTTGCGGGTGCACGCAGACAAAACAAACTGCTACAAAGTACGGACTACAAACATGTCTTTACTGGTCGTATGACGCGTGTGATACCTTATATTCTTAACTCGACGCTTTCAACAGTTTCATTCGTCCACGAATATCATTTATCAAATGGCATTGATTAGGTACTTTATTGTTTTATTGAATATAGAAATTAAACATTGCAATTAGCACATGCTCAACCAAGACCACCCACCCACCCCCCTAATATTGGTGGTGCAGTGCATCAAAAACAGTATACTCAAACCGCCTCTGGCTAATGCAATGGAACATCGATCGTTAGTGTTAAAAAGTCATAAGAATTGCTCCCCTTTATTTTATGTGTTTACAACATATATTGAGGTAATATAAGGATATGTAACTACTTGAATATCACAATGAAGTGTATTAAATCAGAATACTTAAAAAATATTGTTATAATAAAAGTGATATTGCTAAAGTATATGAAAATACTATTTCACAAAAATAAGATTTTTTTTATTTTTACAAAACCTTAAAATTATCGTCTTTGTGGAATAATTAAAATCAGGAAAATGTATTGGGCAAGCTGCCATAAAATCTGTAGACATATGTATTACGCAAAAAAAAATGTGCGCACGTCTATTTATCGAATGTTGTGTGCTTAGTTTTTATCAAAATGAAAAACAACGGGAAATTAATGTATTAAAATAAATAGTACTTATTTTGTAAAACTTGACGT
The DNA here is from genome assembly GCA_025469315.1 of Stegophylla sp. TES_Ste_2020. NCBI lineage: Eukaryota > Metazoa > Arthropoda > Insecta > Hemiptera > Aphididae > Stegophylla > Stegophylla sp. TES_Ste_2020. Next base: position 27,325 of record JAIPRM010000411.1, read on the forward strand.
GTTTAGAACGTTGGAATAGATTATCGAGTAGAAGTCGTTACTCGTGATGTAATTAAGGATTTTTAAATAAATGTTTAAGCATTGTTGTACGAATTTTTCAGAGACAATTAGGGACATTAGGGTGTATCGGGTACCTGCATAAAATAATCTAAAAAAAAAAAAAACCAACAAAATATATTTCCACTTTCCATCAGCAGTCCATTGACAATTACGACTCAAACGACTACCGTATTGTATGCCTACCGATCTCCCGTCTCTCTGTCTTGTACCGTTTAATTATTTTTTACTTTCATAAAGTCGTTTTAATTCTATAATGTCCCGTGACCGTTTTTCACGATTTCGTCCGGTCTCCTTAATTACCTCTATGTGCACGTCCGCGGCGGCAGTGTGATTTCGTTTATAAACGTTATTATTATTAATGCACTCGTGTCGGCAATGTAATTTGGAAAACACGAAGAAGAAATAATTATAATAATAAAAAACCGTTCGACGGTGCACTGGTTGTTGCGCGTGTTATAGTATACGCGATAAATACTTTTCCCGAAAACGACATAAACACCACTGCAACGACTCCCGGTACTGTTCGCGGACCACGTGACACTGTGCAAAGCAACATTCGGACGGCTCGGCTCACGAGAAAGGATAATATACGGCGCGATGAAAATTCGTTGGTGGGTTCACGCGGTTATTGAAGCGCGGAAACGGTGAAAGTACTTTCTATTTCTGTAACTGTAACGTATTTTATTCCCAGAGAGAAACAAAAAAAAAAAAAAAAAAACAAAAAAAAAAAAGAAAAAGAAAAAGAATTCTCAATCTCGTTGACTCTGGAAATTTCCAGGTTACGCCAATTAGTGGGGTTTGTATTTGTGTTTTATTTAATTTGTTTCGTGCGCACATACGTTTCCGACGGTAGATATGACGCGGGACAATACAGGTGAAAACCAAACGTGAGTGTTGACTGTCACGTGTCCGCAGAGAATCTTCGTGACAATAGGTTTCGGGGATTTCACAAACGTACGCGTGTCCGACCCTACGACAAGTTGACGGTCATACTATAGCTGCTATATAACTTTATAATTTATTATTTTTATTATACATTCATGCGCGTCATGCGCGTGCAAAAACAAAATATCATTGAAGTAATAATAATGTTGTTTTTTGGTGCTTACCTAATCGTACTCGTACTTTATTCAAAGCATATAACAGTATGTGACACTAAAATACATGTCATCGAGTGGTGTGCAAGTGTTGCAAACGGTCGATTGTTTTCGAACAATTAAAAATAAAAAACGTGATTGAAAAAATAGCATGCGGATATTTTTATTCATTCGTAACGTTATTATTTTATATATATTCCATAAAAAAAGATTATAAATTATTGTGAAGACGGTATGATATTGTACTATACGCTAACTCGTTTTTTTTTTTTTTTTTTTTAAAGAAATAAGTTTACCGACAAAACCGTTTGTCGTAAACGTTTCTTCGCGATACCTGGTCGAGACGCGCTGAAAAATATACCATTAGCCGGTTGCGTAACGCGTATCGAAATAAATTCACCTTGTACATCGTCGTACACTGGCAAACTTGAACTTCACGCCGATTACTTTGGCTTACGTAATTAAAACACATCAGCTTACCCAAAAACAGAGAATAAGCGTGTGGCCGCGGATTTAACGAGGGATCTAACCTGACGGTCGAGTCTCCGATCGCAGGTTCGAGAATGATTATGAAATACCACATAACGATAATATTAATGGAAAAAAGTGGTCGTCTCGGTATTTTTTCCCGTCTTCGCCAGGTACTCGAACAAAACCGAAATACGTCATCGCGCGTTATAAACTGCAATACTATTGGGTTAATGTTCAAACTAAACGTGAATCATCATTTACTGATGAGACCAATAAAGTGATGACAGGTATCCGAGAAATGCTTTTTAATACAAATTATTTCATAAAAATTTAGAATTTATATCATATAGTCGTTATTGTTTTGAAACTGATGCCATTTATTTCTTCTACTAATCGCTAGTGTTTGCCTTAAAATTGTGTTCATCGACGCAAGCAACATCAGCTTTCGATCTAACATCATAGTCCACGCCTTTTTTTATTTTTTATATATATATATATACTTTGTTTCTATAGGCGATTCTAGAGACTGGAGAAAATGTCTTAGAAATAGGACGATTTCAAGTTAATTTCGAATTCGACTGTAGTGTAAAAAGCTTGTGGAAAGTAAACTAGGAGAACACTGTATCACACGAAAGTTATGGGCACCGTTGAAACGTGCACGTTTTGAATGATACGTTAAACCGATTCGAATTTCAAATTTATAAACGGTTTATTTGTGGCTGCTTCAATTAAAGTTCACTAATGACCATGGGTAGGGAGCATACTTGGTAGACGTTGGAACGATGTTTGTAAAGTCATTTAGTAAACCCGGTTGGGTATTATAGTTCTGCAACCGATTTCAATCAAAGTATCGCAGAAATCTAACAAAGGGAAAACATAATATTAAATAGCGTAAAATAATTGTGTTTTGTTTCGGAATAAAGTGGAATAAAGATCTTTGAAAATATGTGTATTGTGTATTTCTTGAACGCGGAGGCCGGCTTATATGCAGCCAATAACGAAAACAATTCTAGATAATAATAGAGACGTTAAAATTTTTGAAAATCAATCTCGTAATTCCTATCTGCACTAGTTATGATTTAAAACCGAATGAAAAACCACAAACACGACGACGACGACGACAGAGAGCGTCTTTACCTTTTTTCGGCTGTATGCGTCAAACTGGCCGTCCGTCGGTGTCGGGTGGCGGCGGCGGTCGGTCCCCGACGCGGCGGCCACGGACAGACTGGTGTTGTTGTTGTTGTTATTGTTGTCGTTGTCGTGATCGACGACGGTGCGGCGCGACGGTTCTCCAGACGACGACTGCTGGTTCACGGTGTGCGTGTGGTGCGTCAACGCGTTGTAGTGTTATACTACGGTGTTCGATCGTCACGTCGCCGTAGTTAAGCGTTCTGTAACCGCTCGCGGTAGCGTGTTAAGTTGTTCGAGAGAGAGCGAGAGCGAGAAAGAGAGAGAGAGAGAGAGAGAGAGAGGGCGAGACGCGAGTGAAACGACGGGATCGGGTCGTGCAGCGGCGGCGTGCGCGGTGGCCACGGCGGCGGATCACTTAGTAGCCGTTTAATGACGCACGTCCGAGGTTTTATTCGTCACTGAACGACGGGCGCGTCGGGATCGCGACCGCTCGCGGGAGAGAACCGCCCGGGCGGTGCGAGACGAAAACGCGCGGACGGGCCCCCCTCGACCGCGCGTCGACACGGCGGTGGCGGGCGGAAAACCGTCGGGCCGGCGCCCCCCACCGCGGACGCAGACGCAGGCGACGGTCCGACGGCCGGACGCACCACGGCCACCGGACCAGAACCGCACGAAAGTTTCGTCACCGCGCTGCACACGTTTTTACCGATTTTTTACCTTCTTTTTCTTCTTCCACTTCCTCCGGTTCTTCTACTTCTACTTCTACTTCTTCTTCGTCGTCGTCATCTACTTCACGCGCTTTACACGCTCCTTTTCACCTTTCCTACTCGTGTCCACGTCGCGTTAGTATCGTGTTGTTATTATTATTACTATCATTAATACCTACTATTTCATTTTTTTTTTTCTTCCTTTCATTCTTTCTGATACCGATTTTCTTCTCTTGACAGTTTTCACTCGTTCGGATTGTTTGCGAGCCGACGATGACGATCGGTTTATTATATAGTAGTAGTACGCGTGCTGGTGTGTGAAGTATTCTAGTACCCATATTTACGTTTACGATTTTATTGTAATTTTAATTCATTTTATGGTAATTTTAATTAATTTTATAATATGAAAAAAAACTTGTATTCAAACGATTATATTGTGTCGACGACGACATTGTTTGGCGGCCGATTAAGAATATTTACACTTTCGACTATTTGTCGTAGTTCTATAATATAGCCAAGTGTGTAGGACCCCGGGCCCTATCACTTTTCTTTGAAAACGAATTTTCAGTTCCGTGTTTTCGAAAAAAAAAAATCGAATCACTGAAATCGTATCAAAGAAATTACTTGCATTTATATTTGTGTGTTTAAAAGTTACACTTTAATCCATATTGTTATATATTGTATCGGTGTACCACATAGTAACTATATATTATATTAATTATATTTTTTGGTATGTGTTTTAAATGTAGGTAGTAGTTATTTGTTCTCCGATAGTTATTTGATATCAAAGAGTTCGCCAAACAAAACGTGATGAATAAATCCTGGTTAAAGAATTCTGGTTGCGTAACAGTTCTAGCTCGTTTGCAAAAGCAACATTTGTGTGTATTATTACAAGTCTAGCATGGGGTGGAAAAAATGCACGAAAAAACTCAACCGACATTTTTGTCCCTGAAATATGACTAACAAAAACGAGGTTTTCACGTACCCAAAAGTTTGTTAAAACAAGTTGAATCAATTATTCATTATAAAAGCTTCGGATTTCAAACAACACACCAAAACCGATCGTTCTACAAATAATAAAATTGACGTGTCAATTGGATGTGTTGGTTAGTTAATTTGATGATGAACAACATACTCTATATAAAACCGACGATTTTCGAAGCTGAGGTCAGAATCGTTTTAGTATCGGATAAAAATGAAAAGTTTTTCATCAAAATTCAACACGCCCACCAACGGACGGTATCCTATCCGAGGAGCAAATAATACTGGTGGCGCGAAGTATGTCCGGTTTCTTTCCGTTTTCATACAGGTTTTTTCCGCATCTTTTCCGTTTTAGAATTTTTTTTTTTTTCCCACACGAACGTTGTCTCTCGCTCGCGTGCACACACTTTCCTTCTCTGTCGCGACGGCGGCGGACCCCGGCCAAGCCGCTTTCTATCGTCGCCGCACGATGTCTTTTGTACATTGTCGCTCCGTGTACGTCGTTTACCCGTCGCCCTTCGCGTCACGCCGCGTTCAGTCTTCCGCGTCCGACACTCGCACTTTTTTCCTTCCACCCGTCGCCACCGACTGCGCTTTTCTCTAGATTTCAGTGTGTTTTTTTTTTTTTTTTTTTCTGACATCTTTCTCTTTCCGTTTTTCGTAAAATATTATTATATTCCAAACACGCACGGGCATTGCCTGCCTACCTGCTACGAACGTGTAACGACGTTATTATTATAATATTTAATAATAATATAATTACGTTAGTACCACGAAACGTGGTGGTGGGCGGGGGGTATTATATATGCGGGAAGTGAGTGCACGGCGTCTTATTAAATAAAAGTGTTTTATAATATTTCTTAGACCGAAAAATTTGCAATAAAAATTGGTTTTTCGAAATTAAATTTTTTGGAAATTATAAAAAATTTTAAGTGACGAAAGAAATAGATGACTAGCAGAGTTCTGATAAGTGATAATACGATTTTCACGCTTTGTAACGAAATTATAACGACCCAGACAATATTATTATTTTTTTCCCCCTATAAGAAATGTACTTTTACGGTGTAAACGTCCATCGATCACCAGACTGTGACACTTGAACCAAATTAAAAAAAAAAAACGAAAGCAACGTCTTGAGTGGTTGTGAACATTGAGTAGGTACTCAAAAAACTTTTTTTCAGTTTAGATTTACATTTTAATTTAAAATTATAAATAGTTAAATAAAAAATTATGTATATGTATATATATATATATATATATTTTTAACAGTAAAATGTCCTATATACATTTTTATAATAACATTTGGTGCTTTGTATTTTTCTCCTAATTTTAAATTATTTGGTGTTATTTGTTTTGACACACTTCATTTAAAATCTAGATTTAAATTATTTATTTGAGACATTCTATGTCTCTACTATACGAATTAGAGAAATCAAATAAGTCTATAAAGAGGTAGGAGTCGTTTTACAATAAATAACTGTTTATTTATAATTTTTCAACCAAATTCATCGACGTAAAAATAATTGAAAATTAACAAATAAATATTTATTAACCATTGTATTATCATTGTTACCACATTCAACAAATTTATTGGTTGCTATCAAATTTTCCATAACAACTGAATGTACAAACGAAGCAAAATAAAATGACGCGACAACAAATTTTATCTAAACATTTATTGACTACTGTGTTACCATGGTTACAATGGTTATCATGGTTACTACGGTTACCATAGTTTATAACAGTTACCATGGTTACCACGGTCACCATAGTTCTCACTATTACCACGGTTAACGGGGTTACAATGGTTCATTCAATAGTTACCATTAAATTGTCTATAGCAACCAAATAAATAATTAAAGTGAATAAATATTTAATAATGAAATAAGTTGAACCCTTTGAAATAATGCGAATTTCGAAAAATGCTATCTAGAGCCGAATTCTGATTAAAAAAAGTGGCTGGTCAAAACTTGGTAAAGTATTTCTATACGAAAAAGTGTTAACTGAACGGGGAAAAAAAACCAATAAATAAATAAACATCATGGAAAAATCATAAATACGTGAGGTTTTTCAAAATTAGAGGAGGGTAAACCACCCCTCGTTCCGGTCATCACTTGTAACGAACTTTCTGTTAACTACGACGCAGACGGTTTTTCGTCCTAATCACGTGTAAATCGTCTCTTCACGTGGTTCCCGGTGCTCGCGCGCGTTTTCTTCCTCGAATCGCGCTCGCGGCCACAGAGAGACAGTGAGAACATACGCATAAAAACGAAAATCTAAAATAAAATATCCTATCCGCCGCCGTCCACGCACGTATTATTATATTATTATAATATTATTATTACCTAACCGTGCCGTTGGAGTTCGTGTATGCGCACGCGCGAGTGTGTGATTTCGTTGAAATTTCGCCAGTCGCGTGTTACTGTAACATTAGAAATTTAGGCGTCACACGCGTTAACGTGTCCACCGCGTGCACGGAGACGTTGTTAACGGTGTCGTCGGACGAGGAAGGAAGAAAAACGACGAGAAGAAGAAGACGAAGAAGAAGAAGAAGTGAAAAAAACTGACCGGTTATAATACGTAGACGGTTAATCGTAATAATAATAATAATATAATAATCATTACGACGACGGGCAGACTGTAGTAGCGCGTTCGAAATTCGAGTGGACCTGGATCCGTCTGCGAAGGTGCTTATTTTTAACAATTTTACACGCCCAGAATAATATAATAAATTATTATGACGTGTATACGACGACATCGTCTGTTGAGTCCGGTGACGCGGACGCGAGATGAAAGTGTATAGGTAGTGCGTAATGATAGGACGACGTAGGGTTTTGTGTGCCTAAGTGATATTAATTAAAAGTTAAAACTTTCACTCCACTCGGATTATTTAGAAGAAATGTCAAATAAAACTTTTTTTTTTTTTTTTTACTTACGAAAATGTGAAACTTCCCTTAACGGGCATATATTTTTAGGAAACTAGTAGTCCCGAACTACTTTAATTTTTGATTTTGATCGTTTTTTACCATAGTATAGAAATATTAAAGTCTACATTATTAAGTGATATTATACAACTATTGATCGTTATATGCATGCATTCTTTAACTATTATCTTATGGAGGCTGAGGGCCTCCAGGCGGGTGATAGAAGACTCGGAAAATATTAGTGGAGGGGGGAATTGATGTGATCTGTAAAGACGACGGATGACTAAAAAGTCCGTCACATAAGCTTTTAAATAAATATTAAATTCTAAGCTTTTTCGGAATTTTAATAAAAATGCTTATGACTAAGTATGCGTTTTAATTGCTCTCATTAAAAAGATTAATATGTATTTAAAAATTGAAGTTTCAACAAAGTATGTAATAACATATGATACGATATGATAATAATTGCAATGAGCTGTCTCTAATATATGGAACAGATGGTTAATTTGAAAATTTTGGAGGATCTATAAAATATTTGAATCTCAAAGGGGATAGTGAGCAAATTAATTTTGATGACCTGTATTCTGCCCTGCTAAGCAAAAGTGCCGTAAAAACCAATATAATAGTTTTGAGAAAAATACAGTTTTGTATTTTTCATTTTATTATACCTTTATTATTTGTTAGTCTATTTGATTTGGTAAATTTAATCCATATGGTACCAATTGGTACTATTTGTATAGTCGATAAAAATGGTCTTGTAATAACCCACGGGCACGTCTTGTCTATATTATTACATATATTATTATGTTCGTGTTTGGCGGATTTCTAATAACCGAAAATCCGAATGCGCACGTCATAATAAATCTAAAAGAAAATCGTTATACCTAATATTATTATTTATATACTCGAGGCTCGTGCTGTGTTGTATTTACACGCTTTTTGGTCTCATTGTACACGGCATTTCGTACGAGTATTATTTACGTTAATAGGTGGTGTTGTTTATTACACACGCGTTATTTTCGATTCGCGTTGTAATTTCATTACGCTCTTGTTACATTGACGGAACAAGAAAACAAACGATTTCTACCGCGTCGGGTTACAGCCGCCGAGTATGAATTAAATAATTCGCCAGACAACATTCTGCCAATAATAATAATAATTACTCGTCGTCGCAACTATAATTTAGCAATATAACAATATTAAAAAGAGATTCTCTATCGATCTCGCGATTGTCGAGGATAAAAATGTGTGTGTGTGTGTGTGTGCGCGATTACAATGTGTCAAAAGAAATTTCTAAACGATTGTTTCTATATTTCCTAATCCGAGAACAAGAATATTAATATGCCAACGTGTATTTCGCGTGTTATTGTTGACGCTATACACACGCGTATTATATAAAATATCTCTTCCTGGTGTTTGATTTTCGCAAAACTACATTTCTCTAGTACAATGGTACGTCTGCATTGTCACCGGCTTTTTAAATAGTATTCACTTACTTAAAATATGAAAAACGATGATGAAATCGCGTAAAATGTTGCGTCGTACCAGCATCAACAGATGACATAAATATTCTAAGTGCAATTTATTAATTCACGTAGTTTAATACAATCTATTATTATTTATTTGAATACCCAGTAAAGAAATAATATTAACCAATTGGGTGTCCTATATCGGCTACACCCAAACTACCCACAAAAAAAAAAAAAAAATGCCATAATACATAACATTATTTATTGCAATTTAATGTTATTTTATTATTTTTTTAAATAAGTAATAATCATATTATTATCACAGTATCTTTTGTTTTTCTTTTTTTTTGATAATATCGAGATATCTACGATGAAACTTAACAGTGGTTACAGATTTTGATTCAGTGTTAAAATATTCTCTACTTTTCTACCTAAAAATGACAAATGTATCTACGCTATAAACAGAATATACCTGAATCACCTGAATGCGAACTTGGCGAAAAACAAAATATGGTCTATCACAACGATAGACACGTATACTAGGACTAAATTTAAAAAAAAATTATTGAACATATGAGAGATTTTGAAGCTTCAGAAATTTTTCATTTATTGACGTTTATTACGTTAAATTTGAGAAATATGGATTCAAAAAAGTTGAAAATTCTGTGTTTAAATAAAGGATAAATCATTTCCTTTAATAAAACGATTGTTTATTCAAGACAATTTTATTTAATAATTATAAAATTTGTCATTATTACACGTCCACGTATTTATTTTCATCCGACCAGTTTTATACAACTGAAAAAAAGAGAAGGAACAAATTTGATGAGAAAAAATGTGTTAGAAAAAATTAGAGATTTATTTTTCACATATCAAACACTTTCTTGTATTTAAACATTTCTCATATTGTTTTCAATGTATGCATGAATTTTAATAAAGTTTGAATAAAAAAGAGATTATTTTGAAGGAGTTTTTGTCAAATTTTTGGATAATTTTCCCCAGATTTTAGAAAAACTAATGTGAATTTCAAAAAATTGACCGTTTAAAAATATAACCATCTAGAGCCGAAAAGTTGCTGGTCGACAATTATTTCCATACTAATACGCAACAAGTGTTCTGTACAGAAGGAAAATAATAAATAAAAATTATATTGTAAAAACACTTAGGCTCCGGTCCGAATCTAAAGTGAAAGTTTTACAGTGCGACTTTCGATTATATCAACGAAAACGGTTATTTAAACTCGGACGATGCGAGGTCATAAAAAGTGAACATCATCCCCCAGGAAAAAAGGTTCGCTGAAAAATTCTACGCAATCTGGCATTACCCGTGCCAGTGTGTAAAGGACAATAATATTACACTAAAATAGAATAAAAAATCGTATTGTTGTGCCACTCGAAGCATTTTACTTTTACGCGTAACATTTGATTCGATAATACACACGCGGACAATAGCTCAATACGTATATTATTATTATGTACTATTTACGGCCACAACGAAATTATGCATCTTCATCGCGTTAATTTACAGCCCGAAACGTCTGCCACGCTACCGAAATTATTACGAATCGAATAATAATAATAACATAATAATGGATCGGAACGCGAGCGGATAATATTATTGTAATTTAATCAATCGCCGGTTACGTAATCTCTCTTATCCCATTATATTTCGTCTCTTTAATTATAAATTATGACACACGCAAACGATTTTCGTTCTAATCAATTTCATCTTATCATCGAACACAATATCGCAGCCATTATTATTATTATGTTCTTTCTCCTGCCGGGTACACTCGGCGCTGCAGTGAAATTGCACGGCTCAATTAAGGCGTTTTCATTTGAACGTCGTCGTTGACAAAAATAAATAAATAAATAAATAAATAAAAGCAACAACGTGAATATTCCACTCGACAAAATTATCCGTGCATAATTATCATCTGCGGTGTCGCAGCGAGTCGCGCGCGTATACTCGTGTGACAATCAGAACGTGACTTTTTATACCGAAAACGTCACACGAGAAAAACCTATGATTTCTGTGCACTGCAGCTCTACACCGCGTTATAAACTTAGGTGTAAACATAGGTGTGCGCTAGCGTTCGGGATAAAAACAAAATAATATTTCAAAGCGTTACAAAGCTTTCGGTTTTGTGTGATGATAATGATTATTATTATTATTCTTCAGACTAGTAGTTAGTAGTCACTATAAGTTCGTAAATTTATATGCCATTATCAGGGGCGGATATAGACATGGCGTCTATGGCGGACGGGAGAGGCAATTTTAAATATATATATAAAAAAAAAAAAAAAAAGGTGAAATAAAATAAATTTTTGGTGTTGGGTGTAAAATTCATTCAGATCCAAACTACTTCAACAACTGTAAAGAAAAATGAGAACTAATTATCGACTGTTAAGATACAAAAACAAGTATAAAGAAAAAAATTGTTATAGATTTTTATTATTTTTTACAGTCAGAAACCCTAAATATAATTGCCTCTATTTCCCTCCCCTTGTATCTGCCACTGGCCATTATTTTATTGCGATTATTATTATTGTTGTCTTAGCCCGTCACTCAACGATTGTAATTATGATTAGATTCGGGGTGAAGCGATGAAGCTATAATATAGTGTATTTACAATGATACTTATTTTTAATTTTTTGACGTGTACCCGGTCAACGTATAGAAATACTTGTCCAAAAGTTTCGACCAACAACTTTTCGAGTCCTAATTCGCCTCTAAATGGTACTATTGAGAAGTAATTTTTCGAAATTCTCAATAATTTTCTAAAAATTCAGGATAAACTTCTCAAAATTTCTAATTTTGAAAACTATCTTTTTTTCATTTCGAGCTTTATCAAAATTTAAATTTAAGTAAACGATAATATAAGATATTTTGATGCCCGAAAATTTTAAATGTGAAAAAAAAATGTTGGTTATTATTTTTCAACACTTTTTTTTTTTCATCAAAAGATATTTTTAAATTTTCTCAGTTAATAGTAAGAGATAAAACTGGCCGAGTAAATAAAAATTTTATTTTTTTGTTTTTATTATAACGAACTTTATAAATTTTAAGTAAAATTGTCTTCAAAGAACAGAAATTCCGCTCAGAATCGCTTTTTTGTAGAAATGATTTATCGTTTTTTTTTAAAAACAATAAGAATATCCCATTCGAGGAATGAAGAAAACCCCAAGGTACGAAGTACGTCCTTTTTTTAATTTTGTAAATTATTTGAATTCGTGAACAATACGTACAAGTAAACGATTGCAATAAATAAAATTGTTAAATAATAAAATAAAGTAAAAAAATTTTTTTTTAATAATTTAACGATCGTTTAAATTTCAAACGCAACAGATATTTCTATTTTTCACGGCATTATTACATATTATACCCGTTAAACTCAACAGGTCGCTCTAGTCAGTTATTATTCTTATACGTACACTCTCGTTTTTAATAACAACAACAATGTAAAATGCATGATTAATCGATTTTCACCACAATATTTTTTTTCCGTTTCTGAAAAAAAAAAAAATCCATTGATTTCTTTTAGTAGGTATACCTACTACAAAATACGGACTGTTCAGTCTCCGAATGGTCAATAAATAACAATCATAATAATATGATGAATTTAAATTATTGTAATGAAGTGAAAAAAATATTGATTACAACGGGTTAATTCAAAATGCTTAAATGTAATAATTTTAATTTCAAACTGCTCAATCAAAAATACATATACATATGTCGTAAGCAAATAGCGAAACCAGGCAAATGGAGAAGTTCCTATCAATAGAATAAACGATTTAACGTATGCATTAATGCAATTTTCATTCAAATCATGGCCTACTAATTTGTGCCTAGTATTTTATTGTATTTGTCAATTATAATTTTATTAAATTATAATTCATCTATGCAGTTAATAGAGGTTAATGCCAATCGTACTAAATTAGTTTGTTAAATTAATCTGTTATAATGTGGTTATGGGTATAGTTAATATGTTATTGAATATCCTATAAATTAGTATACTTTTGATTTATTATTTTACAATAATGTGGAATTGATTTTATACTGCATTTATTAAACATCAATGTAAATGTATGCATTTTATGTAAGTAATTCATAGTACGATAAGTATATATAGTATCAAATTGAAGTCGCGTGTACGCACGAAAATTAAAAAGCTATAAAGTAATATAGCACCTAGCTAAGTAGCATGTAAATAATATAAATTGTGATTGAAAAAAGATAGTTTCCGAGTCTTTTTTTTGTCAAATTTTGGATAGTTTTTCCCAAATTTTAACAGAAAAATCGAGAACTTAACCTCAGTTAAGTACCATCTAGAGATAAATCTGATTTCAAAAAGTTGCTGGTCGAAACTTTTGAACAAGTATTTCTAAATGAAAACTCCTTTGCTTCGCTCGAAATATAAAAAGAATATAAAACCGTTTATTTATTATGTAATAAATACTGATATTGTAAATTTTGAGCGTGTGTTGGAAATACGAGTAAACCAATAACTTGGAGTCACGCGTGTAATCCGACAACGTCGAAATTCGCGCGTAGATGATGATAATAATAATAATAATAATGATAATGATAAATAATAGCAATAATAGCAATAATAATAAATACGCTAACAAAACGATAATAATAATATATAATATAGAAATCATCCAATTACGATGACAATAAGTAATGGGAAACAAACATAAACTGGCGGCGGCGGCGGCGGCAGGAGCCCTTTGTGGCGCGCGCTGACGACGAATAATGACACAATGACGACGACGATAAAAAGAATAAAAATAATATAATAATAATAATAATAATAATAATAATAATGAAATAAAAACAACAATTTCTCTGATTCGCATTGAGCGTTGTGTTTAGAGCCGATGATCGATTCGATAACCTTTTTTTTTTCTTTTTTTTTTTTCGTCGTCGACAACCGTTTCTCTACGGACGCGCCACCAACGCTGCGCGCGTCACCGCCGCCGTGTAGTCGCACTGCTCTAACTCCGGATCATTACGTCCTACAATAATAATTATTATTATTAGAAAGAGAGAGTGATCGTTTTTTTTTTTCCCCCCTATCTACTAATGTTTACGATTTTCTTTACACATTGTTATTATGATTATTTTATTTTTCAATAACGATAATAATAATTTGGGCTGTGAATTTGTAGGAAAGTGCATTTTTTTTTTTGGTGATTGTGAAACATAGCTTTGTAAGTGCATAATTTGAATTATGTAATAACGAATCCATGTATGAAAATTTTATTTTGCATTTTTTTGACGCTTTTAATTTTTTAGGTCATTTTTTTGCATTTTTAAGTCATATTTTCCTTTTTTAGTTGATTTTTTGGTATTTTTAATTAAATTTCATTAAATAACATCTTTCGAACACCTTTTGTTGTTTTATACAGGCTGTATATACGTCAAATTAAAAAAAAAAAAAAAATTAAAATATTTCTGATGAAAAGCATTATATAAAATTCAAATTCAACTAATAATTTTATTTATTTTTTTATTAAATAAACATATTTTTAAGCATGTAAAATTCAGTTCACTAATGTAATAATAATGTATATAATATCCTATAATATCAATATAAATATAAAAGCTAAATCAAAACTATTTTAAGGGCATTTTATATTGCTTTTTTTACATTTTAAGTGCATATTTCATTGCATTTTTTTGACATTTTTAATGCATTTTTTAAGGATTTTTAGTGCATTAAATTCACAGCCCTAAATTAATAATAATAATTATTATTATTACAATGTGTGTGCGCACCTCGCAACGGCCGTAACACCGCGGCGAACAGCATGATGATAACAACGATTATAATAATAATAAAAAACAAAAAAAACAAAAAAATGATTGACGGACGGCGAAAGTCTCGGACTTACCGTTATTATTATTATAGATGTAACATGAAAATAATAATATATAAATGTATAAATTATTGTCGATCTACTCGTATTTCGCACGTGTCAATTATCGCGTTATAACGTGTTCGACGCGACGATGCGCGTATTATATTATTATTATTATTATTATTATTATTATTATTATAATAAAATTTTTATAACGGTATTTCGGACGTTGTCGAATTATTATTATATTATTATATTGGTACTGCCTCGTCCGCAGCAGTCGATAATTAACGCTTGTCGAATTATTTATAACGCGCGTCATAAATATATACACACGTTAGTTATCATACGTATCGTACGAGTAGCGATGAAAATTCTAACGTATTGAACATAATAATATAAAACTTATCTTGCGTTTCCATGTTCTCGATTTTAGCCAACACGCGATTAGAAGAAAATATTTTTTTAATGAATTATTATGTCATAGTATTTTATAAAATCAATATTATAAACCAATAATCTTACGTTGTAGTTTCTTATAATTCTATTTTTAACGGGCAATTATTTTTTTTAATATTTTGATACGGGTAGTTTTTTATACGATTATTATAAAATTAAAGGCATTGCCTTTTGTAATGATAAATTTATTTGAAATAGAACAAAAATTGTTTTTTTTTTTTTATTTATTTTTTAGATATCATGTAGTAAATTATATCACGATAACGTCTTTATTAAAATAAATCTTACTTTATTCTATTAAAATATTATCTTTGTCTAGATAAATCTCTCATTATCTTTGCTCTTCACTGGACAAACCTCTTTACTATGTGACTATGTTTTTCATCCCCCTCGAATGAAGTGTTCTCAAAACACCAGTGAATGTGGTACTGTATAAAGTGGTAATTTTTCAAAATTCTCAATGTTTTTCCAGAAACGAGGAAAACCTGTTGAAAAATTTAGAGTAAAAACGGTAAAATATGCTGTAAATGAGATTTTTATAAAATCGATCTTATTAATATTTCGCTATTACTCAGAAACTAAAAAGAGAAACATGAACTTTTCACCCAACTCTTTGAAACTTTTAAAATTTAAAATACACTCAATATTTTATTTTGCCAAACGATTTTCGATATATTTTTCTACACGTGGTATAATTTTTATTGATGTTGACTCAATAAATGATTTTTACAAGCAACTAAAGTTAGAATTTCAAATAATGGCAGATTTATTTTTACACGAATACTGAAATTCGATATGAATTATTCTGTAATTAAAATGAAATTTATTAAACATACTCAATATAAAACTGATAATTATTAGTATATATAATTAACTAGAAGTCCACTCAAAATCGTTTTATCGAAGAAATGGTTTATCGCTTGTTTAAATTTCAACACGACCACCAAGAATATCCCATCCGAAGAGCAAAGAGGTGCTGAATATGACCTGCTTCTTTTTCATTTTATAATTTCACATTAGTTATTTTCACGATCATAACTTGAGGAGGCATAATTTGAAAAAAAAAGAAAAGTTGCAATATCTTTAGATTTTCAACAATTTCGGTTAGGTTAAGTGTACCTACTCGTTGTGTAGAACTCATTTAATAATAATTACATTAGTGAAACGAATTTTTCTATTCATAACTTATAAATTTATGAATTCATAACTTTTGTAAACTAATAAACACACATCAGAGTTCAATGATCTAAATAACGATAATTTTTTCCGAGCAGTGAAAAACCTCTCGTTATCCAATAGTAACACCTATACTAACACCGACGTAGGCCGGCAAACGTATTTTTTTGTCGGTTATTATAATTATTATCATTATTTTAAGCAGATTTGCGTTCCAAATTTCGACTGAGCACAAGACCACAACAGTTCACGTTCGCAAACAGATTCGGCAGCCAACCTCTGTGGTCAGATGTCTCTCTTGTTTTGATGCGAAATAAAAATGTAAACAATACGTAGTAGCTCGTTCGGCCGTGACCGTGTTCAACGTTCTGAAACCAATAAAGTCGTGGTCGTCTATCACGACGGCCATAGTCGATCCGCTGCAGAACACTTAGAAACCGAAATCAATAAATTTAAATAAAATATACAAGAATAAAAAAAAAAAAAAACTGTCAAAACCAACCGTGCAAACTCATCGGGTAATTTAAACTTAAGGTTCGAATTCATGTCTTTAAGAGAGGAGAAAGATATAAAATTTTAAAACAATTATAGAAGTGTTTGAAAATAACTGTCGCCATTCCAACTTCCAAGTGTTGGTGTAAGAGAAGTTTTTCAAAAACATGCAAATGTGCGCAACGTCTCAACGCATATTAAATTCATTCGTTAGGACGAAGAAACGATTTATAGTGTTTCATTGACGACGTTTATGACTTATGTTACCAACAAAATTCTTTGTGAAATTTATAAATAATAATTGTGTGTGTGTGTGTTTTCTTAACCATAAATTCAAAATTTATGTTCATTAAAGCACGTTGTGTGTATTTTTATATATATTTTTTTTTATAAATTTTTTGGCGAATCATTTTTAAAGGAAGACTAAAAACGAAAACGAATAGCTGATGCTTTGCTTTCCGATAAGTGATGATCATATACTCCCCTCCCCCCCCCCCGATTTAATTCCTATTTCCGGATGTCCTTGACTACTTGTTGTTACCTTATTATATTATTAAGACCGATCACGTGTGATGAATTGTATTTGTTTTTCCCGTGTACAACACTTGAGCATCTGTGCGAAACTAATAACCATCAAATCGATATCGACTGAATAATTCGATTCGTCGAAATTCGATATAACAGTTAATTGAAAAAACAAAAACGAAATGAGAACCGTCTCGCAGCTATTTTCATTTCGAATTGAAGTGAGTGAACACTGCGGGCAATGATGAGCCGAAAAAATGTTCACATACACACAGAGCATCAGCGCATTTAACTAGTGTTCTAAGTGACATAATATTTTTAAAATAATAAATTTTAAAGATCGTGGACAGCACTGTGGCAATATTTTCAGAGCAGTTAATCTTAAAATAAATAATTATAAAAAACAAAAAAAAAAACTCAAATTGAACATTTGAATTTAAAATCCGAATAAATTATAAAACGCTTTTAACGTGATAAGAATTTGAACACAACCAAATCAAACAAGAAATGTATAAGTCAAGACGTATTTTTACGAAATTGTAAAATATTATATTTTCTGATTCAGACCGCATCAACTAAAAATAATTTAGAGTTTACAGTGTTAATAATATCATTGAAGCACTGGTAAATCAAAAAAATAAAATTTAATTATTTTATAATTATTTTTAATTATTTTTCATTTATTTTACTCTCTAAGAGGACGTTACACCACGACGTAGTCTAGGGGATGGGGTTTTCAGGTTCAACCACCTCCGCCGAAATTCCAGGGAAAAAATGTTTATATTTATTTACTATTATTTATTATCAATACGAACAAATATAGGTAATATTCTTATCATTCGTTTTGATAATAAATTTACTCCAATATTGCAGCTGATGACATAAAATGCCCAAGTGACAATTTTCCTTAATATTTAAATTTGAACAATTCAAAAACTGCTCGTTCAAATTTGAATTTCAATACATCAAAATTGACAGAAAAATAACCCGAATATAATTCCGTAATTAAAATAGGGGGTAGCCATTTGAAAAAAGAAAGTTTGTATCTCCACAGGACAGAGGTCCTAGAGGTGACATGAAAAAAAATGAGTTATGGAAAATATTATAGTTTTATAGTAATTTGAGCACTCCGGAAAAAAAAATCCCAAATTTTGCATTTTTACGACCAGAAATGGGGATGAGCACGTTTAAAAAATCACTCTGTATATAATACATCGGGCGTCCGATAGGCCGAGTCGAGCGACGAAGGACGAGAGAAACGAGCGCGCGCGTGAAAAACCCCATTGTGCGGCGGTTAACACGTGATAAATAAATGATTATGAATGATAATATTATTACTCGCGTTGGTACGTTTTTTTCTTTTTTTCTTTTTTTTTTTTTTTGTTCTCGCGGGACTAGACTCCAATGACTCGGGCTGACGACTGGCGGCGGCGGCGACGTGATATATAATTTTTTATTATTATCGTGAAAATGAAACATAAAAGGGAAAACGGTGATCGTTTGCTTTTTGGGTGCGATGAACCCGCACCGTGTGCCCGTGTTCGGTCGCAGTCGGTTTCCGCGGTCGCTCGAATATTATTATAATGTCATTATTATTGTTATTATTGCCGACGCTAGGACGTTTTCTACAACACCATGTCGGAGAGCAATACCGCGGTTTTGTTTTCGTTTTCTCCGAAACGCTCGGCGCCACGTCCGACCGACGGATGACACGTTTATTTATTTATAAATAATAATAATAATAATTGATGATGTTTATTCGAGTGCCGTTCGGGTCGGCGCAGAAAGTCGGCGGCGCCACGATCGTAATTTAGTAAATAATATAATGTCGCGTTGAACACGGTGATTTTCTCGTCGTTTTCGTGTTAACACACGTTAATATAATTCTTGGTCGTCGTCGTCAGATTAAACCGCGAAATCGAGCCGAGAATCCCGAACGTAGGAAATCCCGCGTAATGGTTTTTGAAAATGACATTGAAAATTGTGTTTATTTTATTTCTAGATTCTGAGGAAACGTTTACAATTTATGTTTATTTTTACTTTTATTTATTTATTTTTTTTTTTTTATGCGTACACGTTTCCGTACTTGTTCAGACTTTTTGAAACCGGATTCGCCTCTAGATGGTATTTTAAAGAGGTCATTTCGCGAAATTCCCAATTGTTTGCTCGACATTTGGGAAAAATTACTCGAAATTTTCACAAAATAGATTCGGAAGCTAATACGCTAGGAATCCTAAAGCCATTTTGTATTTTATGATACTATTAAGTTTTTAAAACATATATTATAATACGATCTATATTCAGTGTTAAAGAAGGAAAGCCAATTATTATGTAAAGTAAATGCATTCTGTTTATTTTGATTTCTATCAAATCATTTATGTGATAAATTAATTTACTATTCGAATAAACACGAACAAAACGAAGCTCATATAAATTATGTAACTAGTTCATGAATTCAGGCAAATATTGTTTTCATGAACATAATATTCGCGGACTTGTTATTATTATTCCAATAAACTTTCCCTGGAGTCATTTCTTTGTCCTAATATCATCATAAAATATTTTACTTTTCCATTCGATCGGAGTACATCACATAAGTGATAGTACAATATGTATCAGTAATTTTTCATTATGTTAATTTTTATCCTAAATTTAAATTTCAAATTTAAACTTGAAATTAAAAGTATTAAACCGGTGTTTTTATATGTATATAATATTTTATAGCGTTGGTAAGTTTGTCATAATTTTAATGATATTCACTTTTGTTTGTTTATTATTCTGTCAGGCAATTGGGCGTATCTAGTTCACTCATTAGCATAGTACGTCTAATTGTTTTCTCATTGTTTCGTTACTTCTCCGTTAACAACATAATAATATTTTGTTGCTACATTATAACAAATATTATAATGTACACGCGCACTCGGGTGAAATTGCTCTCTTCGCGAACTGGATACCCAGTTTATCTCGTTCTTATCTATATTCCTCCGAACGACGTTATAAAATAATATTCAAATATTTTGGCGATATTTTCCATCGGCTATTTTCGTTTTGCTCTAAAACATATTTTTAATAGATAACTATTTAGTGTTGGACTTGACGTGTACACTTCACGATAATAAGTACCAGCTCCAAAATTGAAAAATATAATATTTTGTAATAGACAGTATTTATGCTTTTTTTCTTTTTTTTTTGTGACTACTCTTCACTACCGGTGTCCACCGCAATTATCCGCGCCCATAGTTTTCTTCGGGAAGTCGTCTGTCAGTAACTACTGACTATATAGGCATCTCCTCAACAATCCGAAAACCACATTACTGTCATTGGCGCGTCACAAATTTTTCTTTTCATTCGTAAACGCGCCGCTGACAAGTAGGTCAACTCGATTTGAACCTCGCGCACTGTGCAATCGTTGTTCGTGTGTACATGTTCTATAGTTGTTTATTATCGTCGGAAGATTTATCAATTTGAAAGTGATTTTGACCGAACATTACGCGTAGTACCAGAAAATGTCACCGTCACAACGATTTTCCACCTGAACAAAAAGAAAGAATCAACTTGGTTTTTCAGCCGTGGCAAGCCCGCGTGAATTTCCCTACAACAGCATAGTCACAGAACGACGACAAATAATTGCCATTGATTTGTTTTTTATCCGATAAAAAAAAAAAAAAAAAAAATGTAATTTCTAGCACATGGTTAACATCGCGCAGTACGTTTCGTCTGTTTGTCGTGGACCGTGCAGATCATATATTGTTTCACTTTTTGAACGTTGAATCTGAACACCGCTTAAATGTAATTATACGATTTTAGATTAATTACAAATAAAAATGCATTTATTTCTGGAAATTTTTTTATAAATTTTTACTTAAGAGGTGGTATATTTATTTTCGTAACGACGGGAACGGCCCTCATAATTACGAATGAGTTGTCGATTATTTTATTTGATTTTCATTGCAGACAAAACGAATAAGGTTAAGTGTATAATGTATAAATATGTTTTTGGACTAAAAAGGACTTAAGTGTCTACTCGTTTTTTTAAAGCCTCTCCTAAATTATGTTAACAACATGTTTATGCTTAACGCTTACGACTAAGAAAATGATAAGTGTATTAATAATAAAAATGTTTAATTAAAAACAAATAATGAGAATGATTTTATATTTTTTTAGCCAATAGTTTTAGATCTATACATAGACTATAACCAAAGTGTTTCTTTTTTTATTATATTCGTAGAAAACTTGTCATCTGTTAGGAAACTAACGATTTTTTCAATTAAAATCTCGTAGAATATTTTATTTTTTAATCCTTCGACAAAATTTCCTCAACGTAGGCTCAGAGAGTATTTTTTTTTTCAAGATTCAAAATTAGAATTACGTTTGAAATAATTGTTAATAGAAAAAAATTACAAACTTCTTTTCGTTATTATTCCGCGACAACCGTAAGGTGAAGAATACCCGTGGTATTACAAACCGGAAATAGTTTTTTTCATTATATGTTATGGGCATTATTGTATGGATTCTTACTGTGGTATGAACGAAATTTTTTTAGTCTAAAGAAATAGCGTGAATGGAGTTTATCAAAAAATGTGTGTGTAAATATTAAACAATATAATATGACTCATAATAGACGATTAACAATTTGAGGAACGCATAGTCGTTTTTGTTTAATTCGCTTACCGAAATTATCTGGGGCTTTATCCTCCCCCTTCCACCCACGTTTACACCAAAATTCAGTTACGCTCATGACTCGGTGTTCCTAATATACGAAAGCTCACACGTGTACACATTATAATAATAATAATAATTGACAGTGACGGCACTTAAAATCTCAGCGTGTTCACATATTCTACTCTGATAATTTCATCTTACTTACCTAACGTCTCGCGAAAACGCAACGAATAAATAGGAAATTGTTTAATTTAACACACACACACACACACACACACACACAAGATACTAGTCGCGTGCACGAAGCCGAGTATCAAGATTTTACTAGATTTATAATGTATACAGGGCGATTGAAGAAAGAAGACAGAAAATTCGATATATTCAAATTAGAAGTTTTTCATTCGGACCCCGTCCGTTTCGTCGGATTATCAACGGCGAAAAACCGTGACATAATTTTTTTTTTCCAAACGTTTCTCATTTCCCTCGTCTCGGACGATCGAGTATACGACCGAGTGTAGGTACAGTGTTCTTGAATAGAAGAAAGACATGGGGGAGGGAATACCACTTCTTCTTTTTTAAACATTTTACCGTACCCCAAATAATTTTTCATAATGGGACCCTGGAAACGAGACACAGGGTTCAAAAATGTTATAATTATTATATTATAATTAGTTTAATACATAAAACAAAAATTGTTGCAATTATTTAAGTTTTAGTTTACTAAAATGGGCAAAGTACAATAATTTTTTGGTTTTTTGTTGTTATCAGATTGTTGATTTTCCATAATATTTGTTTGCAACACCAGCACTTCCGTTGTTTCTGAATTTTCGTTTCTGAATTTTCACAAATAAGAAAAACCGTTCTTTTACCGTGGGGGGGGACGAAGAATCCAGTAACCAAATTCCCTACGATACGACCAAGGCTGGATTAAGTGCTCATTGGGCCCCAGGGTGGAAATTTCATATGGGCCCTTTTGACAAAAAAATTCTTTGAAAATCCTCACGCTTCGCTCACCAAAAATAAATTTTTCTAACTAATTTACAAATTTAATTTAAAAATTATTATCAATGTATGTATTTTATATGTATATAAGAGTATTAATTTGTAGTATAATAAAAGTCAAGACTTAATTATAAATAATAATGCATGACAAAACAAAGTTTGGTGATAAGTTTTAAATTTATTAACATGCCAAAAAAAAAAAAAAAAAAAAGTTTATATATTATTATAAAACAAAAACTATTTCATTAAATACATTTTTTTTTCTTGCTTTACTTGAAGTCATCTCCCTAAGTACCTCATTTACGCTACGTATGACTTAAAATCACGGGGAAAAATGTGATTCAGTCTAAAACTGTATGGGCCCTTGTCACTTGGGTGGGCCCCGGGGCCGCAGCTCCGGCTAGACCCTCCCCCTTAATCCGGCTATGGATACGACGGAAAATCAGACTGGGTGTTTGAAGAACCGAAACCCTGCAGTCCTGTTGTTTACACGAAGAATACATGCGTGGGATACATCAGCTGTATTGGAAAAAGTTTCAGCAGACGCGTCTTTCATGGATTCCGCATAATCACATATTATATTCGCGGCGTTTTCGCAGTGCCATGCCGGCAATACCGACCTGACTCGGCATGGCACGCGAATCGGATTTCGACAAAGTATAACAATAATAATAATAATGCCTATGGTCGAAAATCCCACGCGGATGACTCGCAAAAAACCGCGCGCACCGTGACGTATTTAATAATAACACGATTACACGTCCGTGCACAAACGGCGCATTGTTGTTGTTGTTGTTTTTTATTTTGGTTTTTTTTTCCATGCACTTCGCGTGGTGCATTATTCGTTTCGTATTATATTACTACATATATTTCCGCTTTGGCGTCGGATTTACGCGAATCATTGTAACACGAAAACGCCGAAGTGATAAATATCGACGATTTGTCGTGTGCTGTTAGTACGACTAACGAAGGTGGCGGCGGCGGAGAAAGGGAGAGTATATTATTAAATACGTATTGTGTCTGCGGCAGAATTTTTTTTTTTTTTTTTTTTATGCAATTTACCGTTGCCTTTCGATACGTCACTTTTTGTTCGTCGACGCACTCGGTAAAAACGAGCTGTTCAAAATATCCATTTCAACGTGTAAACATAATATCTCGTATTTTATCGCTATATATATAATATTAGATATATATGTTCTCATGAAATCTTTCGAGCGATATTCTATACTACATATTATAACGTTTATTTGAAAACAACATTTTATTCTTATTATCAAGGCTGGGCAAGTTAATGCATATTTTTAACTCAATTTAAGTTAATTGAAAAAAAAAAACCCAACAAGTTAATAAGTTAATTTAATTTTGAGTTGAAAGTTAAATTAAAA
This sequence comes from Stegophylla sp. TES_Ste_2020, assembly GCA_025469315.1. Classification (NCBI taxonomy): domain Eukaryota; kingdom Metazoa; phylum Arthropoda; class Insecta; order Hemiptera; family Aphididae; genus Stegophylla; species Stegophylla sp. TES_Ste_2020. Next base: position 51,733 of record JAIPRM010000411.1, read on the forward strand.
AAAAAAGTAAAGTTATTAATTAAAAATAACTATTAGCTTTTTAAATTCCTGCAATTATTCTAGGTTTTGAATCATGATTCTTTTTGCAATCTTATGTCTCAATGTTGGCAATGTCATAACTTGCATACAAAACCGTTCGATGCAGCAAAGTGCATCTTATAAAAAATCGTATGTCCGACTTTCTTGTCTGTACTTAACCTATCTTTGCTTTACACTTTACTTTACTTTAATTTGCTTTTCTTTGTTTTATTTTATTTTACTTTAGTTTACTACACTTATCTTTACTTTACTTTAATTTTTCTATCCAATAAATAAAGAAAAGGAAAAAAAGTAGTGTTATTTTACTTCTTTTTATAATATTATTTTATCACACAGTTAAAGTATCGGTCAACAATCACATCTTCGACCAAATAAATCTAAAATCCCAGTTAAATATTTGCACTTAACAATCACACAAAAATTACCTTTTACCTCTAAATTAGTTTGTTTATTTTTGACAATTTTTTCTTTTTCTTTTTTTTTTTTTTTTTTAAACAAATACATAGTATGGTTTTTAAATGCAATAAACTATTAAAATTAACTGGGCCTGCATAAAGACAACAAAATTATTAATGATTTATAACACGACCCTGCTATTTCCGTATTCATCAGACGTGTGAATAATGTCTGTATTTAAAGTTAATAAGTTACTTTTAAGACTATATTGAAATCGTTAAACCTATTTATTGCACTTTCTACCTAGTTTTAACATTTAATAATGATGTATACAGGTAATCGAAATCAGCTATTGTTTTAGATATGGGTACATTTATATTGATTAAAAATTATTTATTATTCGTTATTTATTGGTTTTATTAACTTTCACAATCGATACTGATCGAAGCTCGTCTTTGATTAACAGTCGCGATTCATAGCTATCGATAACGCTCTACGGGAATATAAAATGAATTGAACGTGTGTGTGTGTTCTGAACGTTGTAAGTGACAAGACGTATGGTATATGTACTGATAATTTATAATACGTTATTCAAATTTTATTTATTTATTTAAATTATCGCCGAACAAGGCTCAATTATATTATATACTTGTATGTGTAAAATTTAAAATCTAAAACTTCTGGATAATGATCATATTTATATAGTATAGTACCTAATATCATAATAACATACGTTTAACATAAAATAAGTTTACTTGATATGAATAGAATAATATTATACTTTAGATCAGAATGATCAAATAGCTTATTAAAGGAGAAACCTGTAGTGATGATAAATTACCATACGAAAGAGACGACGTATGTAGACTGCGTTTTTACCATAATGGTATATGTATATTTTATACATAATGTGTGTATTTTTAAAAACATCAAAATTCTCAGATTGTACGCTGAAACGGATACGTTATAGTTGGTACCTTCACATTTATTTTAAAAGTCGTGCAATATATGTCATAAGAAACACGTATTTTAATGAAATTGAAATAGGGTAATCTTTAGAGTTTAGATTAGGGTGACCATACGTCCCGTTAAAAACGGGATTGTCCTTTTTTTGATCATCATGTCCCCTTGTCCCGAAAAACTTCGAACGGGACGCTTTTTGTCCCGTTTTCAGAAAGTGGTCCTGTTTTAATCCCGTCACTTCCATATTATTTGCGTAAAAAAATAATATCATACATAAAAAGAAAAAAAAATTATTATTGTACGGCGTGACATGTCTGGTGGGACTTGATGGATGTGATTAATTTTACAGAAATGAAAAATTATTCCTTTAATAAAACAATTCAAAGCGGAGCGTCAGTTGATTTAAGAAAATTTCTCTTAGAAATTATAAAGTTCATTATTTTTACAAAAGAAACTTATTTTTTACTTATCCAGTTTCATATTCCACTATTAACAGCTGAGAACAGCAAAAAACCATTTTTATGAGGGAAAAAAAATCTTCATTAATTACAAAATTTCTTTCACCAAAATATTTTCCATGTTATAGTCCATCTATAATTAAATTTTCATAAAGTTTGAATTAAAAAAAAAAAAGTTTTAAAGGCGTTATTGTCGAATGTTGGAAAAGCTATTGAGAATTTCGAAAAATGATCTTTATAAAGTTCCATCTAGAGGCACTCTAGAGTACCATTTGGATTCAAAAAGTTGCTACTCGAAACTTTTGGATAAGTATTTCTATACGAAAAAGTGTTCACAGAAAAAAAGGAAAACATTATTATCAAAACACTAGCTTCTTCTCTCTACTTAGAATCCCAAATATACCTTATTGTTATCTTAAAGACATGCTAAAATCAAAAATCGTCCCGTTTTTTAAATTTATAAATATGGTCACCCTAGTCTAGATAAAAATTATAAGACATGATATACGCATCGAAAAACGATTAAATGACACATTTTAGATTCAAAGTGAAACAATGAATATAATATTGGTTTTTGCAAATCTATGTCCCCCTCCCCGTATGTATGGACATTGGAAGCACGATTTCGCGTAGAAATACTGGTCCGATGTTTTGATCCGTTAATTTATGTACTCGAAATCACACCCAGATGATACTTTAAAGAGATCATTTTTAAAATTTTCAATAATTTTTTTAATAATCGATTGGAAAAACTACCCAAAAATTGACAATCATAACCTGAATTTTCATATATTCGATTTTAGTTTTTTTTAGATTTTAGAAATTTTTTCTCATCAAAACTTTTTTTTCCTCTTCTCAGTTAATAGTGGTGTAAAAAAGTGGCTGAATAAAATATAATTTTTTTTTTTTTTGATAACACACTTTATAATTATTTTGAAGCACAGAATAGTCTCGAATAAATTGGAGCTTTGCTCATCAGAGTCTTTTTATTACAACAAATGATTTATCGTTTCTATTTAAAAATTTAATGTATACACCTTGAACATCCCACCCCATACCTATGGTGCGAAATATGTCAGGATTTTTTAATATATATATTTGGAGATGCTTAGGCCGAGTCTGATGTCATTTCTAAGAAAAGCTTATTGATTATTTGTGTCGGAAGGGATTTGCGAAAACTTCCAATCGTCGTTACCAAAAACAACGGAATCGGTATACTATATAATGACTATGAAGTCGAATAATTGCGTTTTGAGACGCGGTGAAATTCTGAGGCGAAAATAAACAGTGTCTAATGGTTTTGTCGCGACGACGGTGAAGAACGCGGAATTATTAGCACGGACACTGTCGGAGGAATAAAATAATAATAATAATTATAATCAAAAACAAAAACGCGCTAATAACACGACCCGTCATCATTACTCGCCTCCGTAACCACGAAATCGGATTTTTTTGGTCGAAAAAACGAGGTGTCTGCGCCTTGCGTCTGCTGCTTGCGCTCGACTATCGTTTATGTGTGTAGAAACATTGATAGCATTTCAACCGAAACGCAGTCATTTACCTCGATTAAAATGTCATTTTCCCTTCAGCTGTTTATTTGATTTGCCCGCGTCGTCGTAAAATATTCACCGAACAGCGTCTAGAACGATAATAATTTTCCTAATAATAATTAAAATATATGGGTAATCGCCGGAAAAATCATAATATTATTTTAGAAAAAATATTTCCCGGGAAAATAACACCACAAAATTAATTAAAATATTTAAAATACGAAAATATGTTCAAATATTTATTTTTACCATAACATTATGTAAACAAATATGTATGATATATGTAAGTAGGTGAAAATGTAAAATAGGAAAGAAAAAAATTAAAATAGTCATGTAGGTACAGAAAAATATAGAATTTTACTATTTATTCTAAAAGAATAAAATAAAGGTCATCACGTCGCTCGGTAAATCGATTATCGAGCCGAAATTTCCCCGCGTTACACAACAAGCTGAGGGATATTTTCGATTTGGGGAGCAAAGTGGAGTAACATAAATTATTTTCTTAAATTAATTAATTAATTTTAAAACTAATAGGTATATCTATAAGAGTCTGAAATCATATATTTTTTTTCTGCAAATCTCAATTATTATAATAACATCTATGCCATACGAAAAACAAAGAATTTATTTTCAATATTATGTAAGAACAGAAAAAATATAAAAGGCCGATTAAGAGACTTACACTAGCTGTTTATCTACTTAAACTTTATTACCCTCACCACTGATGTTTATACAATAGTTTGAAGATTTTTTTTTTTTTTTATCTGAATGCTTGCCAAATTTTTTTGTTTACAACTGTTGAATGTGTTCCGCTACTGATTTGAACCGTTTGAATATCCAATAAAGTTCAATGTTTGTGGAGAGTTTTGATATACATTTCCAGATTGTCGGATTACAAGACCCAAGTAAACGAATAAAACCTTTATTCTAACCAAACAGAAAATATACAATTCAAAGTATAGAAATTAAGTAAAATAATAATTGTAGTAATAATTTCATATCTTCAATAGAGTTGTCAGTTGTTATATATTCGTAATTTGTTGCTTCATAATAATATTACACACATGGGGATTTAAAACACTTGACCATTACACGTATTGCTATACGTTGCTATAGAAATCGTTCATTTGTACTATACAATATAACATACGAAATTGTTTATAATCACTTCGCATATCGTTCGTATTTTCACCGTGATTATTTGCAGTTCTGTTAAACTTTGACGGAAATTTCACTCCACATCGTTCACGATGTCTAAAGAGTCACGGAATCTCGAAAGTGCTTGCGAAATCGAACCAATATAAAGTGGCTTTTTTTTTTTAGGGAGATAGGACAATGGAAATATATACGTGAATATTAAATTGTGTTTTTGTGGAATTTAAATCAAAACGTAAACAGATACTGGTGCGGAGACAATCGCATTGGATAAGAGGACTGAAAATAAGGTTATAGAAGTTGAGCCCGTGAAGGAACGCGAAAAGTCGGTGAAAAACAGATGACGAAGTAGCGGAGCACGGGAAGGACGCGTTTGATAAAGAACCAGAGGTGATAATTTTGCAGGACAGTGATGGACACCTAAACAGCTATATATTATTATAGTTTACTCAGTGGCAAAGTCTTGGCACGCAGTTACGCGAATTTCCGTTCACCTTAAAAATGTTTTTCTCGCGATTGGTTGACGTGTCCAAGCGTGCATATTATGACTATTTTGTGTTAAATTACTGTGTCCAATACGCTTCAAATCGAATATAATATTACAAGTTCCATCACTTTTCCAAGATCGCTTATTTAACAAAATCCTGAGCGCAGTGAATATATTTTTAAAGTACACGCGGAACCACATTTCTAAATAACGAAACTCGTCAAAAAGTTTCACACAACTACTTAATAAATCATTGATTTCATCTATCTGGTACTTTAAAGGAATCGTTTCTAAACAGCTTTTTTTCCCGAGCGTAAAGAAAAACAATGGAAATATAAATGAAACTGATAAAATATGTCGTAAACTAATTATTTTTCATAAAACTGTTGTTATTTTGGTTGTAATAAATATAGTTGTAAAAAACTTATTAAAAAAATATTTACCGGCTGTCAACCGTAATACAGAATTGATTTAAATTTCAAAAATATTTTAATTTACAATTTTTCAAGTGTTGCAACTTTATTATGGTTTTCGAAATTTTTTTCCAAATGCAATCTAAAAATGTTGAATCTACTAAAAAGTATTTTGGCTGAAACATTCACCAAACGTAATTTGTATTTTTAGAAAAAGTTTTCAAATTTTCAAATTGTTTATACTTACTAATTATTGTACACTTGTACATAAGATCCTTTAAATGGGTATTATGTTTATTGGCTTACGCCGAGTTGCAGGGTGTGCTGTGAATTCATCTGTGGCGTTCGACAATATTATACGTTTGCCTCCGTAGTCGGTACGATCGATCCGCGGTGGTAAACGTAAGGCCGTCGTTGTCGAGAGACACCGGTCAAACGACGACAAGAAGTCGAGGCTGACTTACACGGATCTGTTGCAGAGGCGTCATTTGGACCGCGCAGGGTATACATTTGCGTATTTAAAATCCAATATTATAGTTATTTGGCCCGCTTTATAAATTGTTTGGCCTGAATAATAAATACCCTACTCGTCTACATATTTTATTTTTAAATCAATATTATTATTTATCCTGAATTAATGAAAAAAAAAAGTCATAAGGATGTCACGTAGATATTGTATATTGCTTATAATAACTAAGGCAGAGGACTTGTACATAGCTCTAAAAAAACACTAAATATGAATGCTTTTATGCACTTAAAAACCCTATAATATGCACTTAAACTATGTATCAAAAATTTCATTTAT
>JAIPRM010000412.1:7215-28388 GCA_025469315.1 Stegophylla sp. TES_Ste_2020
TTTTTGATCAGAATTTTATGAAAATTTAAACATAGATAGAAAATCCTATAAAAAAGATTTTGGCGCAAGAAAATTTTGAAAATGTGAAAAAAAATTTTGGACATTTTTCTAACATTTTTTTTTTTTTTTTTATATTATTAACTTCCTCGTTCAGAATCTTTTTATCGAGGAAATGATTTATCGTTTCTTTAAAATTCAATACACCCGTCAAGAGAATCCCGTCCGATGTGCGAAGTATGTCCGGCTTTTTTATTTCAACAATACGGTAAACGTTTTTCACACGATATCAAGTATAAACGAGTAGTGGCGGGGGGAGGGTGGACGCGATCGCGTTTGTAGTTTTTGTTTTTTTGGTATTTTTTTTTTTCGTCCACACAAAAAGAGTGTCAGCAGTTCACCGGGACAGCATCGGACTTGCAGCTGTGCCGCCGCGGTGTTAGCGGTGCGATTTAGGATTTGAACGGTGAAGCAAAACAAAAAACTAAAATAAAAAAAAAAAAAAAAAAAAAACTGACCTACAGAAGTGTTGTTCGTATTACGCGAGTTCAAACCCGCGTTTAAAATATATTCGTATATCGTGTCGAACTACAGGCATTATTTTTATTTTTTTTTTCGCGAAATCGTAAAGCGGCCGCGCGACGATTAACTTTTGATAATAATAATAATAATAATAATAATAATAATAATAATATTATGCTGATCACAATACGGTCGCGGCGGCGATTTCTCGGCATCCGCTGCGGTATGGCGTGTATAATCCAAAATATTATTTTGATTTTCCCATCGCGCCAATATTCGCTTCCGTTTTCTCCTCCGGTAATTTCATCGCCGCGTTTTCGCCGTGAACGTTGTGGTAATTTTACTCGGCCGACGACGTGCCATTATTATTTGTATATTATATTATATGATATAATGTAATAATTTTATTGGGGCCCGGATTTAAATGCACTTAAAACCCTGGAAAAATGCTCTAAAGAAACAGTAAAAAAATTCCATTTATCGCGAAAATGTACTGTAAAAAAACAGTCCAAGTGACTGATAAGTAAAGATAAAATTCAAATTTTTATAATAATAATTACTGAGAGACTTATAGTATTATTGAAGAAAAAAAAAACGAAAAACATGGTTGATAATATTTTTAATTATAGCTAAATTTAAATTATTGACTTGTATAATGTATAACAGATTTGTTATAAATTAAAATTGAAGGGTTACTGTTCAAATATGCGTTAAAACGAATAAAAAGACTGAAATATGCCCTAAAAATGAAAAAATATGCAAAATAATGCAAAATAAAAGTTTTAATTTTGACGTCTCTGTCGCATGAAAAAAATTTCGTGGTTGGAAAGCATTTCCTAAGATCGTCTAAAAATAAATATGCATTTTGCATTCAAATCCGGGCCCTAATAATAATATATACATGTATAGGTACGTTATAGTAAAAGCCGCACGAACCCGCCCCTATAACAAGCCGCTCGGGAGCCGACTGTAGCTATTTTGCTTCCCCCCCTACGGTGCAAATAAACGGCCTCTCCTGCAAATTTACACATTCCGAATGGACTAGAATGAGCTACAGTTGGCGAGAATAAAATTATAATGGTTATTTACAATAAATGGTATTTAATATTAATTTTTATCTAAACTCTTTTGTTATCACATGTTTTTTTCAAAACCATGGAAAAAAATATCTCGTGTGAAACGCTAAAATAAACCGTTTCATTAAACCGATTTTAGTCTTAACTCTAAACTCAATAGTAAGTACAAGAAACTTTTGATTTTTCACCCATTATCAAAAAAACAGCAATTCCGATTGAAAAAGTGAAGTAAAGTAAAGTAGAGTAAAGTATAGACAAGGAAACCGGATATACTTTGAACCATGGGTATTCTTCGCTCCTTGGGTCAGATACTCCTGGTGGGTGTGTTGAATTTTAAAGAAATAATAAATCATTTCTTCAATAATATGATTCTGAGTGAAGTATGTTAATAATATAAAGAACAATTATTATAGTCATAATTTTTAACTCACTCAACACATTCATTTAGAGTATTTGACCCGAGAAGCGAAGAATGCCCGTGGTGCGAAGTATTTCTGGCTTTCTATACTTTACATATCTTTGCTTTACTTTATTTTATCCAATCAATAAAGAAAAGAGGAGAAAAAAGAAAATTTTACTAAAAATAAAAAAAATTTGATGAGAAAAAGTGCTTGAAAAAAATTGTTTACATTATTTTTCTTCACATTTTCAAAATTTTCTTGTATCAATGTATTTCTCATATCATTGTCTATCTATTTTTATATTTTCATAAAGTTTGAACTAATAAAAAATAATAGTTCCCGAGTCTTTTGTCAAATTTTGGGTAGTTTTCCCTAAATTTTGAGAAAATAATTAAGAAATTCGAAAATGACCCGTTAAAAAGACAAATCCAGTTTCAAAAAGTAACTGGTTAAAACTTTTGGACAAATATTTCAATACAAATCGTGTACACATAAAGTAAAAAAAAAAAATAAACAATAGCTGCTTCGTTTCGCTCTTAATCTAAAATTCGACCAATTTAGGGAAAAATATGTAATTTTGGAATTAACTTTGTTTTTCCTAACACAATTTCGCATTATGAGTATACGCATAAACCTGAACAGTTTTTTTTTTTAAGCGTTTCTAATCAGAATTTGTATGAAACCGATTTTTCCATGTGAAAAAGGGTTTTTTTTTTGTCTTAACCAACTTATACAATTTTAAACTATACTCGATATTAAAAGATACTTAAAAAATGTTCGTAGAAATCAGCTAGACGAGCATAATTACGTCTCAATTAGCTGTTAAATACAAATAAAAAGCGGATTTCTTTTCTTTATTAGTTCATAATATTTTCTCCGATTTACGGTTTTATAAAAAACGACTATACAACACAAATACAGTAAATTCGTATCTTATGTATAGGGAATTTTGTCCGAAAATTTTTAAGGGTCCAATAATTTATTTTTATTATCAGTCACACTATTTTAGATTCTAAGCGAAGTGAAGAAGCTAGTGTTTTTACAATGATTTATATTTGTTTTTCTTTTCTTTTATATTCTGAACGAAGTGAAGAAGCTAGTGTTTTTACAATGATGTTTATTTTATTTTTTTATTACTTTTTTTTTTTCTGTGTACAACTTTTCGTATAGAAATACTTGTCGAAAAGTTTCGATCAATAACTTTTTGAAACCCGATTCGCCTCTAGATTGTACTTCAAAGAGGTCAATTTTTTGAATTTCTCAATTCTTCAATGTTTTTTTTTGGAAAAAACTATCCAAAATTTGACAAAAACGACTCGGAAACCGTAATTTTTTGATCCGAACTATTTGAAAATTTAAATAAATAGATAGAAAATAATATAAGAAAGATTTTGGCAATGTGAAAAAAAAATGTTGGACATTTTTCTAGCATTTATTTTTTCTCATTTATTTTATATATTATTAACTTCTTTCGTTCAGAATCGTCTTATCGAAGAAATGATTTAACGTTTCTTTAACATTCAATACACCCGTCAAGAGAATCTCACCCGTCGTGCGAAGTATGTCCGGATTTTTTTTTGTAATAATAATAATGTATAAACGCAAATTTACAAAAATCGTATTTTAAATAAAATATTGCTCTAATTGAAAATAATATTAAGCGCGATAAGCAATGAATGGTATAAAACGACAGAAAAATGTTTTCTGGGTCAGTGTTTAAAATTATTATCTATGTTTTTCTTTTTTTTTTTTATTTATCTGGGAAAAAAATTGCTGCGCACCAGTAAAATAATAAAGGCGTATGGGCTACTTGACGTTTTTTACGATAATACGCATATGGCTCCGAACCGGTTTAACGAGAATAGTTGTGTGCAGTTTTAGCAGAAGAATAATATTTTATTGTTATTTTATTTGAAAAATATAAATTATATGCGAAAGATATAAACGCTATTTGCTGCATTATTATTATTATTTTTTTATAAACATTTCGAATTGAATTGAAAAACGTATGCAGAGTTTAGTGATGGCCTATGGTAAAAATTACAATAATTTTACTATTATTTATTTTTAGGCTTATCGAAAAAACAAGTACTGAATTTTCTTTTGTATTCGACTGTTACATTTATTGCATAATTAACAGTAATGGGCACTTTCGAATAGTTCGTACTATCGAATACTATTCGATAGTTCGGGAAAACTATCGAATGCTATCCGATTCATACTTTACATGACAGGTTTTCCATTTTAAACTATCGAATAGTATTCACTATCGCGATAGTTCGAATAGTGATACTATCGAACAGTCCACAATCGTAACTATCGAATAGTTCGATAGTGCTCAATCACTAATAATTAATAATATGTTTTCTCGAAAGTTCAACTAAAACAACACAATATAATTTATTATATTTTTTCGCCTCTCGCGCGTAGACATGACCTTTTGCTTTTAGATGTGCACAATTAAATAGCTGTATTTGAGAATTCATATAAGTGCATAACTGCAAAATAATAAGATATTAAATAAAAAAAAAATTAAAAGTTACAATATTCCCTAGAATTGAATGTCTTGAAAACATGCTGTTATTTAGAACACAATTTAATCGAAAGCTAAAACCAGAGTGAAATTATTTAAAAACCTTACTTTGGTTTAAGTTTGTGCTTAAAAAGAAACATTGAAATATTGCTAGTATATAATATTAATAATAATATGTTTGTCAAAGCTGCGCCGCCGCATTTTCCTCTGTACATAAAACAATATTATTTGTACCTTCTGGCTGTTATATTATGTATTTAATTTACAGTTCTACAATTTTTTTATTGTTATTTATTTTTTATTTTATTTATATTTATTCTCTTTGGAAAATAATGGGCCCCACTGAACACGTTCGTTTCGTACTGTGTTATTGAAAATAAAAATAAAAAAAATTGTTTTTTTTTTCTGTCAAATACGCGTCAACAGTGTTCATTATGACTAAGCGGACCGAGAGAATGTCAAATAACGCGTTGTTCTTTGAATTCATTAAAATTTTAATGTAATCAAAAACATTAGAATAAACATGTTGTCGGACCAATTTTTAATGATTAAATTCAAATATCAGAAATAATAATTAGTACGGTTAGGTATATTGTTAATTTTTTATCGTGCTGATTTTTTTCTGTTTTTTTGTTTTCACCAGAGTTATTTTGTAGTAAAATTTCAACGGAGTTGTTTTGGGGTAATCTCCTAAATTCAAAATTCAAAAAATTAGTGCTTTTGCAAGTCAATTATTACCAGAACAACGTTTTAAAACGATAAGTCAGTTAATTGATTTACTCGATTGCCTTGAATATTATGCATTCAATGTTGTGTGGAAAAAAAAAAAATACGAAGTTCAAACATACCTCTGATCAAACATGACGTCACGAAAATATTTTTTTATCCATCGCGTTTAATATCAATTACATAATAATATTATGTACTAAGTATGGGAAACTTTGGTTTGTGGCTCATCGCTACACTCTCTGTTTGTTTTTTTTTTTTTTGTTTACACCCAGTACCTATCCTAAATTGTTAGTCGATGACAATCAGGTTATTTATATATGCGTAGACTGTTTAAAAATTTCATACTTTTCGAACTAATAGATTATTAATTATTATTATCCACACAACGATTTGAATAATAATTATTAAGCTACATAATACACACATCACAAATAGAGGCGTCTAGTGTCAAAACCAGCTATAAACAATTTTCAAAATTTTTCAGAAACAACGAAAAACGAAAATACTTGGTCTTTAATTTTATAATAAATATATGAAATCAAAGCTTTGAACGGGGTACACATATTGTACCTATGTGAAAATATATTTTGTAAAAATATTATTACAAGAATTAAATAAATTTATAGTTTTGAATTGTTGCGAATTTAAGCATATTATGGCTGTTTTTGAAACCAACAATTTAATTTTTTTTTTCCCCTTTTGGCTGGTTTTGAATTTTATGTATATAACTACCTAACAGTAAAAAATAATAACCAAATAGAACTTAATTATAGTTGTTAATACTTAATTTCATGAAAACTGAAAAAATTTGAGTACTATTACCAGAGCAGATAAAAACACGTGTTTAATTATGGCTTTATTTGAAATTGACATCGTTAGATGGCTGGTTTTGATATACTAACCATAATTTTCTTCCCTCATTCAACATCGATTATGGCCTTGTTTTCACCAACTATGTATAATACAGTATGAACATTTGGAAAATCAAAAAAAAAAATCAATTTTGAAAAAATATCTTTTAGCTGGTTTTTGGAACTAGTCGCCTCAAATAACTGCTAAACTTATTATAATTTATTATGAAATGTTATATAGCACGCAACGAGTATAATATTATATAATGATTAAAGATAATTTCACTGGGCAAACATATAAAATTCGTTAAGTAGTCGATTAAAATTTAAAATAAATAAATCTTTGATCGTCGAAAGAACTAAGAAGTCATAATATACATTTAGATGAATCGTACTGTAATCAATTAATTTATTAATGCCATACGGGCTTTCCCAAAAATGTTATCAATACGCTATTTAATTGCTTTATAATGTTTGAAATATTACATCAAATTATAATAATTATTATTATTTACCATGTTAATATTAATTAATCTCAACACAACCGATGACCGTATAGTATGGAAATTAATAATAATAATATTGAGTTAAAAGACAAATCAATTATGTTGTCAAATTTATGAATAATATATTATTTAAAATCGCGTTGTTAAAGTAACTATATTATTATTATTATTATTATTATACGTTTCGACTGTTTCTCGAGTAGACAAATAATCGACGTTAAATAGCATAGAAGTAGAACGTTTCGGTTGAATTGTTTAAAAACGAAACACTAACTTATGGTAACTTATGGTGAATGCGTGGTAACCGAGTTGTTACGACCATAAAACGACGTTTGTGATTTAAATAAAAGTGATTTAAATTTTTTGTGAATAGTTATTTTGAAATGTAATAGTAGTGCATCTGACAATTACACGTATCTACAATTTGGATACTTTTTAGGAGAAGCAAAAATCTGCTGTTTTACTCTGATTTGAAATCAATTGTTTGTACTTGTATTACTTTTATTATTATACTATTAATTTAATAGTATAATAGTATTTAGGATCTGAAGTCACATGTTTAAAAAAAAAAAAAAAATAGTTACATGAATTAACAACACTCTCTTTTGGAATTTTGCATTATGTGAATTCGAATCTATTTTTGGTTTCTTCTTTCAAAACTCACAACAGCCGTATGGAGATGTCATTTTTTGAAGACGGTAGTAGTTACTGACAAATATAACAACATGTTTCATTGTACTTATCAAGTGATCTTCGTAACTATAGTTGAGTTATAGTGTTAATAATGAAACTTTATCATGTTTACCATGTTTCTGAGTTGTACTCGTGTATAACTAACTTTTGTGTGTTAAAATTATTGTTAAATCAAAAATAAATTCAATAATATTTTAAATTCTCAGTGTAGCGAAAAAGTTAACGTTTTTACAGTGATGTTTATTTTTAATCAACATTTTTTTTTTTTTATCTGCAACACACGTTTTTGTATAGAAATATGCTTGTCCAGAAGTTTTGAACGTAAAATTTTTGAATCAGTCTCCTTTAAGAGATATTTTTCTGAAAGTTTTTCCAAAATTTGGGAAAAACTATCTGAAATTAGAAAAAAAAGACTTTTTTTTTTGATACAAGCTTTATGTGAATTTAAAAATAGATGAACAATAAAATGAAAAATATTTTGGCGAACGAAAACTTTTTATATGTAAAAAATGTTTTCAAATTTTTTTTCCGACACTTATTTCTTATCAAACATTTTTTTTTTCTGTTCTCAATTAATTTAGTTCATTTTGTTTAGGATATTATAAAACTAGCCGAGTAAAAAATAAGTTTTTCTGAAATAATAATAATAAACTTAGTAATTTTTAAGTAAAATTTTCATATATGAACTGAAACTTTGCTCAGAACCATTAACATAAATATTGCAAGCCTTTCCTCTAGTTTTTATCGTTTTCTGAGAAAAAAGTGATTTCTGGAATATGTGACTTTCGGTTTTTACTTTGTGTATATTGTAATGTTTGAAAATTGAAATTATGTAAAACACATTTTTCGCTGTTATTTTTCAAACCATTAAATTCGTGAATACTAATGTAAAAACACGTTAGGCGTCGACAAATTATATTGATGTAATTAAGGGGTTCTCAACAGGTAGACTGCTGTGCATAAACGTTTTCGTTTTCTTCGATTTTTAATTTTGAAAAAAATATTATACTTAAATTTGAAAAGTGTGGCGACAAACAATATACGTGTGACCAGTGTGAAATGTTATTTTGAACGCGTTGTGAGTATTTCGAAGAGAGTTTTTGAATACAAATGTAGAAAAAAAAAAAACAGCCTTGGGTTTCCCACAATGCACATTTTATCCGAACAAGGCTAAGGGTCGAAGGGAAGCCAAAAAAAACGTCACCCGAATTTAAGGTTGCTTCCAAGGATCTCATAATGATTAATTGGTCGGTGAACCAGTAAGTCACGTTAATTTATTTTACTTTAATTTTAATTCGGCGATATTATGTAAACGCTTGTTATTGTTTTATTCGAAATTCGTCCGTTGCCAATAATTTATGTTTTAAGTATTTTTCATTGACATTTTTCAGCATCACTTATTTAATCGCTCGAATTCTTCTGTTATTATTACAGTTGATGGATGAAAATCTGTGAAATTTACCTGTGTGATTTGAGTTGAACAATTGGGAACCACTGGTGTTGATACGTACGAGCAATCGTTTTTCTTTTCTTTTTTTTTTTTTTTTTCTCGTGTATAAGTAACGCGTGTCTCGGGCGATGTACTCTGTTGAACATTTTACCGATCAAACAATAAACTTGAAATCAATTCCACGTTTTTTCTTTTGTTGTAACGTTCCGTCGTCTTTACGGTACTACAGAAATGAAATGTAACGATTTTTAATAAACACGTCATTACGCTTAGAGTAATTAAAATAAAACTAGATACTGCAATACCTATATACAGCAAAGCGTTCGTTAAACGATTAAAAATATAACGAGATATATTCGTAATTGGAGTACGGAATAATAATTGTAATTTTCTGGTTTCCCCTTTTTCAAGCGCTTGCAAAAATAAAGAATAAAAAAAACCTCTTGTTCGCGTAGTGTTGTTGATAACAATATAAAAAATAATTAATGTCACAGAGCCGAAATATCAGAGAGTGGCCACTGTTGTCGTCATTTCTGATTGGTTCCTGTATATTATTATTTTCAATGATAAAAAAACTTTCGTCCGAACAATATTTTGAGTAGATATCCTGTTTTTTTTTTTTTTTTTTTCGGTTTCTTCTACATCGTAATACATTATTTCCAATATTATAATTTGTAATGAATGTTCTAACTCCTAATGATAACCTAATGTTAAATATTTCATAAAATAGTGATCGATGTTGAAATATTATGTGACATTATTACCTAACCTAACCTAACCTAATCACTAAATAATATTACAGAATTAATAGAGGTTATAATTTGTATATACATAGTTAAAAGGACTTAATTTTTTTTGTTGAAATTCTTATTGAATAAAATTTCCATAAACATGGTTCAAGGGAGGTGTCCAGACATCCAATACACCCCACTTGGTTGCGCCCCTGAACCGAGCAAGTAGCCCGAAAATTCTCTGCAACTCGTTTAACTCAGCGTAAACGGAAATCGGTGAGATTCACGAGAAACAAATTAAAAAAAAAAAAAAAAAAAAACCGTTTAATTTCGGTTGGACGTGCGATATTATTGCAGTTCTTCAAAACGTACGCGGAAATCGATTAATACACTGTTGTTTCGTATCTTACGAAGTTATGTCGCGCGCGTTGTTTAATAATTTTTAATGACAAACAAAAACAAAAAAAAAAAAAAAAAAAACAAAAAAAACGGCAAAGACGTCGTGTTTACGGTACGTCGTTTTCGGAATATATAAATATAATATTACGTTATGATGCACAATGTTTGTTAATGTTTTCACTTCTGCAAACAAAGTCCATTTCGTTTTCATAAATGCTAACAACTTACTGTTCGCGAACAACACGAAGCTGTGACCGGAAGATATATTATTATTTCACGCGTATATTTGTTTCACCGCCGCCGTGGTCGCTAATCATATAATGGCGTCAATCTGAAATTTGTCACCTCTTTGGTTTGTCTCGTGGATAAAACTTGGACGTTATGACTAGGACTGGAGACTTATAGCTCTAAAAAAACAACTTAGAATACGTATGCATTTATGCTCTAAAAATGTACCAAATATGCTATAAAAATATGCAAAAATGCTAAAATAATCTCTTATAAAACATAAATTCAATTGTAAAAACTCAAAATATTTAAAAACTGTATTGTATGATGTATTTTAATGTATGTATCATTAATTCTTTTTCTATTATTTATGAAATTTCTTTTCTTTTTTTTTTTTAATCTTTGTTCTTTTTAGCTTACATTTAAACAAATAAAAATAATATTCAATCTCTTCAGGTATTCAGGGAAAAATTTTCCAATACCAAGAAAACTCAAATTAAATATTGAAAAATTTGTGAAATATGCACTTATATCAAAAAAAAAAAAAGACTAAATATGCAAAATATGTAAATTAAAGAGAACTGCATACAACTCCTGGTGTTATGAAACGTATTTCTGTATTACTTAGTTATGTTTTGAATGGTTTTTGAAAAACATGCTACCCTAGTCCTAGTTATGACGGTAAAAAAAAAAAAAATAATAATATGTCTTCATTAGGGATTAGGAAAATATATCTTACAAACGTGTGAAAGTCATTATGTTTTAAATTTTGAAGATAATTAAAACATATTTGATATATTGTGATGATGAAGGTCGTAAAAGCGTTTTGACGCAAAAGAATCAATATATCAAGTATAATATTACAAGTACGCAGTAGGTTCAGGAAAAAAGGATGCAATTTTTTTTGATGATTAAACTTATCTCAACGATATTATAATCAAAAAGGCGGACATATTTCGCACCGTGAGTATTAACTTCACTCTACACGGGTTAGACACTCTTGGTGGGTGTGTTGAATTTTAAAGAAACGATGAATCAGTTCTTCAATAATAATACGATTTTCAGCCAAGTATGTCGATAATATATAATATGAAGAAAAACAATAGTCGTCATTTCCAGCGCACCCACCAAGAGTATCTGACTCGAGAAGCGAAGAATACCCATGTTGTGATATTTTTCCGGCTTTCTCGTCTATACTTAACTTTATTGTTTTTTTCACACGACAAATAAAGAAAAGGAAAAAAGGCGATTTTATTAATAATAAAAATATTTTTATGAGAAAATAAAGTGTTAGAAAATTTTTTTTTCACATTATCAAAAATTTCTCACCCAAAATTATTTTTCACATTATTGTCTTTATACGTCTAAATTTCCATAAAGTTTGGAGTAAAAAAATGATAGTTTCTGTGACTTTTTTTTTCAAATTTTTGGTAGTTTTCCCGAATTTTGAAAAAACTATAGAGAAATTCCGCAAATGACCTGTTTAAAGTACTATTCTAGAGACAAACCCGGTTTTGAAAAATTACTGGTTAAAACTTATAGACATGTATTCTTATTCGAAAACGTGTAAAAATAAAAAAATAAAAAATGGTAAAAAATAGACATTTATTGTAAAAACACTAGTTTCTTCGCTTCGATTCCAATAAAATACGATTACACAATATAATACATTCCAGAAAAATATATGCATTACAAAAGTGTATGGAAATTGTTTAACACATCTATAACCGCCTACGGATTGTATACTCGTATAGTAAGGAAAATGCGTTTATAAAATATAATTATGATTGCATTTGACAATAAATTTAAAATGGCACAAAGTATGTGTATTGAATCTGTCTCAATATAAGAGAAACAATTTACAGAGACTGAGATTTGAACTAAGACTGATACGATCTTATGGAGAAATATAATGGAGAGGATACCAAAGGAATAAAATGGAAAAAATTATTAGAAGAGCATTTTATCTATAGGCCAGAGGTTCCCAAACTTTTTATGGTACGACCCATTTTGGGCATATTTTAAATTTTAGCGACCCACAACAATAATCAAATGCCCTTTTTTTTTTCGCTTGTCGAATAACGATACTAAAAAAAGACACTGAATAAAAAAAAAAAAAGAAAGCATTTTGTATTAAAATTTTTATAACTATAAACATCTGTAATTATTCATTAAATTATTACAAAAAACATGTAATTATATATATGTATGTATATGAATACGTGTAAATGAACATAACAAAAAAAAAAAAAATGTATGTTAAAAATTCGGACATATTCGCACGATGAGGATTTTTCGCTCAAAAAAAAAAAAATTCTTTCACAAAATATTTTTCAAATATCCATAATATTTACATTTTCATAAAGTTTTAGTTACATTTTTGTCAAATTCAGGATAGCTTTTCTTAAATTTCGCAAATGTATTGAGAATTTTGAGTAATTTGACCACTCCAAAATGTCATCTAGAGGCGAATTCTGATTAAAAAAGTTGCTGGTTGAAACTTTTAGAAAATATTTCTATACGAAAAAGTGTTCAAAGAAAAAAAAAAAAAACCTAAACACAATTGGAAAAAACTACCTTCTTCACTCCAGTCAGAATCTAAAACTTACAACGCGACCCACCAAAAATTTAATCGCGACCCATAGTTTGGGAACCTCTGCTTTAGGCAATAAAAATTATGTAAAAATTATATTAATGTCGTTTTAAAATTATTTTCTTTAAAAAAAATCTCAGTACAACTTTATTT
This sequence comes from Stegophylla sp. TES_Ste_2020, assembly GCA_025469315.1. Lineage (NCBI taxonomy): Eukaryota > Metazoa > Arthropoda > Insecta > Hemiptera > Aphididae > Stegophylla > Stegophylla sp. TES_Ste_2020. The sequence goes on from JAIPRM010000412.1 coordinate 20,078, forward strand.
CATTAGGTAAATTAAAAATACGTATTTTGTTTCCATGAAAATAGCAATGTACAAAATTCTTTTTTTTTTTTTTGCGAGTTGTATTAAACGGATCTAACCTGTGTTGTCTATTTCTTTTGGTCAATTTTTTTTTCTGGACCTTTTTTCCTCGACTGTTGCTAAAACCTAAAGTTCATATAGTGTTGAATATAACTATAGAGATAGGATGTTGATGACAAATGCAGCATTTTTTTCCTTTAATCCTATATGCAATGCTCTCCAAGCTAAAAATTCGTTTCATGCTACACCCCGATTCAGAATATGAAAATAAAATTTGCGTTTTTAGGCGTTTTGGTTATAAATGCATTGTTTTTTTTTATATCAATATTTCATATTACAAGTAATTTTTTATAGTTTTTGTAAATTTTATCTGTCATTTTTCTAATAAAATTAAGACTTTCAGGAACGATTTTACATTTTTCAAAATATTCTTATCAAAATTATTGAAGAGTTTTCGTTACGATTACATTTATACTTCATTGGTAGATATTGGTATTTCAATTTGTATTTTAAGCGTTTTTTTTTTTTTATTTTGTCATTTTTTTCAAAATGTTTAGGTCAATAAATCATTTTTTTTTTTTTTTTTTTTTGGGGTCATTTTTGGTACTTTTTTAAGTCATCAACATCCAATCTTTAATTATAACTCTCTCAAAATTCAAATTAAATCGAATCAGTTTAAAGATACCAAAAATCAATTATTTTTTTATGCGCAGGTACTCGTTATTAATATTATGTGGTGTTCCGGAAAAACGTTTTTAATGTCATTTGTTTGGCCGTCGTTATTTTTTCTCCTTTCATTTAATTTTCAAAACCTATTGAGCATTCTATGACGAGGTATTTGTGTGACTTTGTTTTGGGGAAAAAATTGCACTTTAAATAATTCGTCATTAGCGAGGAAGAGCGCGTATGCTGTTTGCGTGTAAAAAATAAACAAAACGATTTGTGGCTTTTCGAATACGCCCGGAGGATAATATAATATTATTATTTAGTCGTCTGTTTTATACATATTTTATTTACTCGGTGGAAGAGGTAATGAATAATAACGCAGCGTTGCGCATTTTGTTGTTGTCGCATCGCTTTGTTTATTTATTTTTTTTTTATATTTACGTTCGTAAACGCAATTCGCGACACAATGACACAATTCCAGTGTAATTATTATTATTATTATTATTAATTTTTCGATAATCTTTTTGAATAATATACAATTGGATTTTTCGAAAATAAACGCATTTTTCTCTAACCGACAGAGAAACTGTAAAAATTAAATTAAAAAAATTCCATGTCAAAAAGTCATTTTCAATTTTACATAAATTTCGGTAATTGCCGTTTTTTTGTCAATTTTTCGACAGTTTTTCCAAGTTTTTGGAAAAAGTATTGAGAAATTGGAAAAATGACCTCTCTATAGTACCATTTGGGTACGATTCCGGTTCTATAGAGATACTGATCGAAACTTTTGGACAAGTATTTCTATACGAAAAAGTGTTTCTAGAAAGAGAAAAAAATAAAAAAATAAAACATCATTTTAAAAACATAAGCTTCTTCACTTCGTTCGGAATCTAAAAACGTTCGGTTTACTCTTTTGATTGTGTGTGTGTGTGTGTGTGTGTGTAGAATCTAAAAATCTGATTGAAAAGCGATCGCGAACTTACAAAATTAGGTATGAAAAGTAACTGCTATATCTACGCGTTACAAAATGTTATGCAAAATATGTTTAGACTTCTTGTGACCTTGAAACCCTTGATAATGAAAACCCTCAACTACCTGCCACACAAAATAGTGCACGACGTATATTTTTTACGCGTATACCAAAGACGATTCCGGTGTACTCGGTTTTTTTTTTTAATTGCGACTCACCCACTTCCCCTCTTTCCGCTCAGGAACACAAAACCGGTTGGTAAATGTTCGCTCGGTATTTCCCCCCCCCCATCCGTATCGATTATTCATCAATATTATAAATTATAACACTCGTCGCGCTCTTCCGATTGATAAATAATGCGTCGTATAATACAAAAACTATTTGTGTTGATGTTTTCTCTACTGCGCGGGAAAAAACATTTAATAATAATAATTGTCCTTACCGAAGTCTTTTGACGTTGCTCATTGCTGCCCCCGACTTGCTACTGCGAATGTTTGAGACCGTTTTCCGAATATTCTAAATCCGAAAATAACGAAGAGAACAAAAATAACAAAATGTCGATTTTCTGTTCAACGCCTGAAACAGTGATACCAACCTTTCAACTAACTGTACTGATTTAAGTTTGATTTACCTAACGATGCAGGTAAAAAAAAAAAAAAAAAAAAAAATGATAAAAAAATGTTTTTTTACCAAAGTAATTTATATTTTCATTATTCCTGATTATAATTGGTTTTTTTTTTTCTAAAGATAACGTCGTAGTTCTAGTATTAAAACGCAATGAGATTAGATTGTCCTGTCCGTATTATATATAATAATACGCAACAGTAAGAGTTAACCTGTTGTACTCGGTACACGATTCCGTTCGTAAAAACGAAAAAACAACTAAGTTTTCTTATTTCTGACATAAAAACGATATATTAATATCGTAATCATATTATATTATATTATTTTGTTTTATAATCACCGTAATACACATCGGTTCATATATATGCAAGAGTAAAACGAAATGAATTTCATTTCATTTATCACGTTTATTACCGTCGTGAGTTTAATTATCAGATGAATTATATTACGCTGCTCGAACGAAAGGATCACGATTAATTGAATTAATTAGGGAATTTTAATTGGGGATTAATTAGGCTTTTAATTATTATCATCGTTAATTATTGTCGACCGGTTGTTACCGTTAAAACTTATATTGACTACATATTATATTATTTTAATGAATCGTTGAAATTTAAACGCACGAGAAGCAAATATCCTATTTGAACACTGTACGCGCAGAAAATGAAACACATATAACTAATTAATTTTTATTAATTTTGAAAACGATGCGTCTGCCGGTTTACAGTGTTTTCACAATCCGTTTAATTCGAGACCAGCGTTGCGACTGCGCGCGTTAAATAATATTTTTAAGGGAACACCTGTCCTGTGTTCTGTATTTTTTCCGTCTTACCAGGTACGTAGCCAGGAATTTACAACTAGGGTGGCCGAACTTTGTTCAAAATCAAACTAGGGTGGCAAATTTTAACGCAACTTGACTCCATCCCGTGACGAAAAAAAAAAAAAAAAAAAAAAAAACACAAAACAACCCCATTGTTTTAAAGTTTAAAAATTTAAAAAAAACAGTAAGTTTTATATCAAACATTTTTTACGTTCATAACTTCATAGCAATATTTCTATAATCAATCCAATTTTTTAACCCATGGCTTCTGTACTAAATTTTTCATTTTAATTCTCACTCCCATCCACCAGTAACGTTCCATTCATCACTGGAATAGGGCATACGGATGAACAAAAATAGGTGTCAAAATATCACTGTCACAATGCACCTAATAATAATATTGTAATAACTGTTATGTTTATAATATGCTAAATTAAAAAATTTATAAAATCAGAATTATTTGATTCGCTTAACCTAACGAAACCCCCACGTTCGATCACGGGTGATATGCTCACGTTCAAGTTTTATAGTGTCACTTGATTCAAATTGATTCGAACTGACATTATGCAATTATTGAATTCTTCCAAACGCTAATGCACACTGTGTTTTGTACGTTGATGAGATCCTTTTGGAAAATGAGAAAAAAACAAATAATAATTCTGCTATCGTAAAATCTACTTTAAAATAAACCCCAAAATGTCTCTTCGTCCGTCGATTAAACAATAATTGTTTTTTTTTTTTCTTTAGAATATAGATTACAAATTATATTATTTAACGTTTTACTTGGATAAATTCCAAGAACGCGATTTCGCTCGTATATTTTATTTTTGTGTTTTGTTTTCGTACACTTTTCCCGGCGAGTGTAAAATGTAAAATATACGAAATAAACATAAACGCGAAATCATTGTTTTACATCAACAAGTTTTCGACAAAACAAAAGATCTGCTCCTCGGCATTCTGCGTTTTCGTAACCTAACTTTTTTTCCTTCGTCGTCATTGTATATTTAAACTGTAATTTAAACTGTTTCTCTAGTCAATAACGTATGTTAGTGTGAAAATAATTGAAATGTTAGGCACAGTTTTAGATTTGCAGTGGAAGACTGACCGACAAACGCAACAAGATTTTATAAATGATTGATTGATAACATTGGAATATTTATACGAACATAATTAGCATAACCACGTGGAAACTCATTTTATTATGCAAAATGTAATATTTATTTTGTATTTTATTCGGCCAATAATTTCGACGTTTCATCCGGTTCGGTCGGATATCACTTTCATTCGTTTTTGTTTGTATGTAAATATACGGATGTGCATAATATTATAATGTGAAATAAGTTTACAACAGTAAAAACTAGAAAGAGATTTTTTACACTACAATATAATACTGTAATTTCTTTGGCAAAATTATTCACAAGAAAGCATTGAAAAAAAAAAATTATATACATTATGAAAACACGCGTTAAGAGTTCACGAGCAATAATATCACATTGGCAAGTTCCATAACGGATTGCAATTATTTTTTGAATTCGAAAGTTGATAATCTCGTTTGAAAAAAAATGGTTGTACGCAGAGTTTGATTATATTTAAAACGATGAGACTTTTTTTAAATACGCTTTTAACCCGCTCGGTTAGTACTGTAAGTCTTCAAAAAAAAAAAAAAAATTCTTAATATCAAAATGTTTTGTTAGCGTTTCAATTCTATATGCACTTCTAAAATTATGAATTCGAAATAACGTTCGTGCTTACACGCATTATAGTATTTTATTTTATTTTATAATAATGTTATTGTGAAGTTTATAATAGTTTTACTGTTTTTGAAAAAAAGAAAAACGTTTGTTATAAAAATGATTGAGTTTCCGGTTGGGTCCATGTAATGTGACCAAAATCATCTACCTGTGTGTGTATAACTTATGTTCTAAATATAACCACAATTTTGTATTGAATTTTGAACCTTTGATTTCAAATATCAAAAAAATAAATAAATAAATTAACAAATAAATGGATATGAAAAAATTGTTTAGAATGATTGATAAATGGTTCAAAAAAAAAAAAAAAAAATTACACTCCCCTCAACAAAGCCACCCCCCAACTATCATTCATACACAAAAAAGAGAGTTTAATGCAAAATGTGACGAAAAATGGAACCTCCTTAAACCACGCACTCGTATTACTTATAGGCATTATTATCACATTGCACGTCATACAGTCGATTCCAGTGGGATTATATTATGTCATTGCGAGAGCTAATTGCCGAGCAATAATAATATTATAACAGTTAAACATTATTAGTGTTGGCTCATCGTGTGCATAATTGTCACGTATAATGAAAGCGCGCCGCGGGCGGAAGCAAAAAAAAAAAAAAAAAATCCAAAGACGCTGTATAATAATAATAACAATAATAATTTATGCAATAAAATTAGTGGTTCTCAATCTTTTCAGGAACGCGATCGAAATTTTTCGCTTAAAATCTATCGCGGTCATACATTTAAAGAGCATAAAAGTAGTTTTAACACAATACAAATAAGTTAATTACCAAGTAATTTATTGGTTTATAATGAATATAACTTTACAAATTTAATTTTAAATTTACAAATTTATTGTAAGCAAATGTGAAACTGCTTTGATTCGATAGAGATATTTGATTGAAAACTCTCATTTCTTAGAGTCTATTTATGTAAATAAAAAACTTCTCGTGACTCAACAAGAGTTGACACGTGATTTACCGGGGGCCCACAGTTTGAGAAACACTGCAATACGTAATAGATCCAAACCTGTAGATACAACACAAATCGTAAAAACGAGGTGGGGAGAAATTATATTCAGAAAAAAAAAAAAAAAAATGTAAAGTAAAATATAGACACGGAAGCCGGGGACACACTTCGCACCACGGGTACTCTTGGCGGGCGTGTTGAAAACGACGACTATTGTCGTTTTTATATGTATAATTTTTACTTGTTTTGCATTGTTGAAAAAACGATTTATCGTTTCTTTGAAAAATTCTACACCGAGAGGAGTGAAATGTACCCGTGGTGCGAAGTATGCCCGACTTTCTATTTACACTTTACTCGTCTTCGCTTTTAGTTCACCACTTATTTTTTTCTTAACGCGACTCGCCGCGGAATGTGTTCGTTATAGAGTTCATTTTAAAATTATTTTTATCGTATAATATTAATATGCTCGTGTCGCGTGTTCGCAGAACTATCGGAAGACACTTCGCTGGCGATCGGACAGAACGCGGACGACGGGCCCGTCATTAGCGCCGAAGACGATCACGCGACGTTCGACGTCAAGTACGTGGGCAACACTCCGGTGGAATCCGCGGCCGCCGCCGTAGCCGAAGCCGTCAAAACCATATTGACCGCGGTGAGCATAATAATATTATAAAAAAAAAATAATATTAATATTGCCATAGACGACAACGTCGTCATTATTTTTGAGGACTTCTAAGAGTAGTGTTTCTAAAAGGGGAGTCGCGATCCGGACCACACATGCACTTATTAATTAATAATTAATTGATAATTAATAACAGAATAATAAATTAAAGACCTCGGAATACTGTGATGGTCTATGACTGCGAATAATTTTAATAGCGCAATCGAGTCGTACGTCGAGTATCCATCGAGAAGGACTTTAGAGTTTAAACTCCTGAATAAATGATCCGGAAACTTCCTAAAAAAATTGAATACTTACATTTTAATTAATCGAAAATCTCATCTTTTTATTATACCTATATACATGTAGGCACCTATTTTATTGAGTTCTAGTTTTATGATTAGGACCCGGATTTAAATGCACTAAAAATCCGCGAAAAATGCTATAAAAAACAGTAAAAAATGCACTTGAAAAATGTATTTTCCCTTGAAAATGCCCTTAAAAAATGCATTTAATAGCGAAAATGCACGGAAAAAAGGTCCTACACATTTTAATATTTTAATTTATTTTACTATTAGCCGTCTGTCGAGTCCAGGTGACCATGATTAAAGATAAAATTCAAACTTTATAGCAATTACAGAGAGATTTATAGATATTATTAAGGAAAAAACCAAAAAACATGGATAGTAATATCTTTAATTAGCTAAATTTAAATTATTGACTGATGTCAATGTACAGATATTATAAATTAACATTATTATTCAAATATGCATTAAAACGAATAAAAAGACTGAAAAATGCTGAAATATGCTCTAAAAATAAAAAAATATGCAAAATAATGTTAAATAAAAGTTTTAGTTTTGAGGTCTCTGTCACGTGAAACAAATTTTGTAGTTGGAAAGCATTTCCTAAAAATACCCAAAAAAATATGCGTTTTGCATTGAAATCCGGGCGCTAGTTATGATCTTTTATCCATTAAATGGTTTTTAATTTTTTTTTTAACTATTCTATGTTTAATATTAATGATAAACGCTGGCACATGAAATATTTTCTTTTCTTCCATTTCATCGGTAATAAAAGGCCCACTCCATGACAAACTTCTAGGCACGCCCCTGGAAGAAACATGATAGGAATCTTTTTTTTTTTAAAAAAAATTATCATTGGATTCATGAATTCATACGCGAACGCAAATTCTCGTTCAACTTGATATACGAGTAATATTCATTCATAGCGTTTGCTTTATTACTGAATATTGTGTTTTTTCGATACTTTAATTTGAAAATTAATATATTCATGTTGGATTTTAAGTCTGGAAAAGAACTTTGAAATTAATTTCAATTAGAAAATTTTTTTATTCAAAATTAGTGGATAATATGAACGTGAACGTGATCATCAGGGCTGTGAATTTCATGCACTAAAAAAGTGTTGAACATACATGCATTTATGTACTAAGGAATTCAAAAATACGCACTGAAAAAATCCAAAATATGAAATAAATTTCAAAATATGCGATTTGAAAAAAAGTTATACGCACGTGAATTAATTTTATTGAGTTATTTATCTGTAAAAAGGAAAATGAACTAAAGCAAAGTTGTGCGGATTGCTTGATTATTAATAATTTCAGCATTCCTGAAAATATGTACACCTAGTCGTGCCCAAGTATACCTTCGTAAGTATACGAAAATATGACAGGTAGTTCTCCGAGCTCGGGCTGTGGTTTGTTGGAATAAGTATGACGCCTCACCTCACCTCTTCTCACCACACCGAAAAAAAAAAAAAAAAAAAAAAAAAAAAAAAAAACAAAAAATTTAAGA
>JAIPRM010000412.1:44122-54308 GCA_025469315.1 Stegophylla sp. TES_Ste_2020
ATCGTTTTACTGAAGAAATGATTTATCGTTTCTTTAAAATTTAATACGCCCGTCAAGAGAATACCACCCGTCGTGCGAAGTACACCCATCGTGCGAAGTATGTCCGGCTTTTTATTTATTTTTTTTTCTGAACTACGTTGCAGGATAATGACGACAATATTACATTAGGTGTACTGATGCACATTACACGACGTACAGTAGTGATGTGCGCACGACGCGATTTCGGTGGTACGCGACGACGTTGCGGTGATTTTCTACGAGCGCGAGAATAAATAATAGAGAGAGAGAGAGAGAGAGAGAGAGAGAGAAAAGCGAAAGCATCGTGTGTAAATAACGCGTTTTATATGGTGTTATAATAATAATACGACACGCGCGACGGACGCATACAAAAGCGTCGTCCATTGTGTGCGAGGGGGGGGGGAGGAAATCCGATGAAATTTCACTTTTTCACACGTCCGACGAGAATGCATAATATTTTCAAAACGCACTGGCACGAAGGTCAAACCTTTATCGCTGAAACGCACGGTTTCCGCGGATTTTCATTTCAAAATAAAAACGAGCGGGAATAATCAAAAAAAAAAAAAAAAAATAATAAAAAATAAAAAAAAGCCTGAGGATTCTTCGCTCATCGGGCGGGATTCGATGGAATCGAATGTTAAAATAAAAAACAAAAAATTCTTTCACCAAAATATTTTCCACATATTATATTTATATCGTTCATCTGTATTGTAATATTTTCATAAAGTTTGACATGAAATCCATTTTTTAAAGGCGTTTTTGTCAAATTTTGAGTAATTTTTTTTCCCCCCGGATTTCGGAAAAAGCACTGAGAATTTCGGAAAATTACCTGTTTAAAGTACCGCGTCATCGAATTCTGATTCCAAAAGTTGCCGGTAGAAACTTTTGGACAAGTATTACTCTAAGAAAAAGTGTGCACAGAAAAAATTATATAAACATCATTGTGAAAACACTGTAGGCCCTTCGCTCTACTCGGAATCTAATGTATTTTACATGCGTGTAAACATAATATAATAAATTTAAAAGAAAAAAATCCCGAGGATTTAGTTTCTTCTTCCAGGCGAAACGTGAGTGCGATAAGATTGCAACACTATTTTGCTATAATTATATTAAACTACTACTGCCACGGCACCTACAAAATTGGGGGGGGGGAGGGATCAGAAGGACGCTGCAGCACGGATTTTTATTATTATTTTTTTTTTTTATAACAAAACAATTATTTTTTGAGCTGACCTAACGATGCAATTTCATTATAGCTATCGAACAGAATATTGACACAAACAAATTTCATAAATATTTTTATTGTTTTGAACATTGTTTTTTCGACTTTCTATGCACACCAATATTTGAAGGCCAAAGAGCTTTCAGTAAGTTAGGAAATCTACTTACAACTGCCAGATAGAGAGCTTCGATCACGTCATATAAACTCTATTTTTTTTTCAACTTTTTTATCAAATGAAATTGAGCAGCTGGCATTGACCTATAATATTCGATTTTATTATTTTCGGCAGACGAAGCGGCCCAAGAAGTCAAAGAGGCGAAGTTGATCGACTTGTCGGGAGAACCACTGCCCAGACAGCAATACGACACGTCCAGATGGGTAAGTACATAATTTTTTATTACTGATTTTTAATCCATAGCTGACTTAATGTCATAATATTATATCGCAACGACGTCAATTTTGTATTTTTTATTCGCGTGAGAGTCAAAAAGTCAAAAAGACAATGATTTCGGAGACGTAACTAAATTGTGTGTGTGTGTGTGTGTCCAAGAAACTAAAAATGGCCTTAATGCTTTTAAATTTGAATAATTCAAAAACTACGTGTTCGAAAATGTTTACCGAATAAAACTCTGTAATTAAAAAAAAAAAAAGCAACGTGTCATTTGAAAAAAAAATTTATGCATCACCACAGGACATCATCCTTAAGGTAATTTTTTAGCCTCATTTCTAATGATTCGCCCAGTATAATATTGTAAGCGCCAAGAAAGCTGTAATCGCGGATAGTTTGAAGGGATGAGGGGGCAATGTCTTTTCTTTGGCCACCACCTGCTGGATCGTCCACAACTGAGACAGAAAGAGAGTGAGAGAAAGAGTGAGTGGGAGAGAGAGAGAGAGAGAGCAAATAAAAGATAAAATAAATAATTACGCGGTACTATGTTCATAATAATATTTATTATTAAGCACAACGATACGTAATACGAGTACTATTATAATCTCCTTGCACACGCACACGTGCGGGCGGAGCGCGTGATTCGGTCTCGACCGGTTCCCTAATGCGTATTTAAACGCGTTCCCGGATAACCTAGAACCGGGAGAGACGGACGTTTTTATTAATATTGTAATGCTCCCCGTAATCTGTCCGTACGCAACACGGAAATCGTCACTCGTCGTTATTATACACGAGCGCGTGAGACGGCTTTTGGCCAAACGGTTACATTTTTTTTTTTCTTTTTCACTTTCTTGACTTTAGAATAAATTATTATTATTATTATTATTATTATTATTTAGACTTCGAATAAAATAATGAACTCACGCAGTTAAGCTCTCTCTCAAAATGAAATATTGATGTAAAGTTAAACAAAGATTAGTAAAGTATAGACAAGAAAAACGGACATTCTTCGCACCACGAGTATTTTTCGCTCCTCGGGTCAGATATTCTTGGTGGGTGTGTTGAATTTTAATGAATCGATTAATCGTTTCTTCAATAATACGATTCTGATTTCTTCAGTCGTCATTTTCAACACATCCGCCAACAGTATCTGACCCGAGGAGGAGTGAAGAATACCCGTGGTGCGAATTACGTATGTGTCCCCCGGCTTTCTTGTCTTCATTTTACTTTTAATTATTTTCGTCTTACTTTACTTTGCTTTATTTTACTTTACTATAATTTACTTTAATTTGTTTATCTAATAAATAAAAAAAGAGAAGGTAAAAAAATTAATGAGAAAAAAAATTAAAAATTTTTTTTTTATATTTTCAAAATTTTCTTTCGCCAAAATATTTCTCATATTATTTTCTATCTGTGTTTAAATTTTCATAAAGTTTAGTTTGAAAAAAAAATAGTCTTTTTTTTGTCAAGTTTTGGATAGCTTTTCCCAAGAATAAAATTGAAAAATTGAGAAATTCAAAAAATGACCTCTTTAAAGTACCATCTAGAGGCAAATCCGGTTTAAAAAAGTTGCTGATCGAAACTTTTGGACAAGTATTCCCCTTACGAAAAGTTGTACACAGAAAATAAAAATAAAAAAATAAGTAAACATCATTGTAAAAACACTAGCTTCTTCACTTCGTTAAAAATTAAAAAAAAAAAAAAAAAAAAAAAAAAAAACAAAAACCAAAATGATAAAAACAAAATATCGTAAGTCAATAAAAGCAAAAACAAAGCAAAAATCACCAGGAAGAATTTCGGTTGAAATTCGATGATACTTACACGTACTTGAATTAGTAATTATTGTATCAATAATAATAATAATAATATACCGTAATAACAATAGTAGAACAACAACTACACATCATAGTTTTATACACACACATAATATTATTAGATATTATACTATTGCTACTGAATTCAAACAATAGCGTATATATTATCATTATAATTCGATACGTGTTGCGAATACGAAAAAGACGGATGTTTCCATTCAGGGACGTACTCGGAAATTTTGTCAAGGAGAGGGTCCAACACGTTTTAACAAGTAAATTGTAAAAAAAAAAAGTCAATAACACATTAAGTCATTACCTATTTACCTATACTAATGATAATAATAATATTTATAATGGATAAAAAAAATATTTGATTTATAAAAAATTAATACCTTAACTTAACTCTAAATATTAATTATAATGAATATATGATTAATTAATACGTCATGTACTAAAATTTATACTTTAAAACAATACAATTTTTTTTTTTTAATTTACGGTTAAAGACTACTCTGATTTTAGTGATACACTTAATACGACCGAAACATAAAACAAGTGTACTTCTTGAATATAGTTTTTAATCATGTTCAAAAATGAGGAGGGGGGAAAGTGGTTCGGATCCCAAACCCTTTCCTCGGATAAACCACTGGCCCAAACAATGTTAAAAAAAATATTGTAACGACTATTTAATACGATTGGAAGCAAGGGCGCATCCACCGGGCTAAAGCCCTTTTTAAAAGTATTTTTGAAATGTATTTATCTCAGTACATTTAAATCAATATAACCGACTTTTATTCTTAAAATCGAAAAATGACAATATTTTCTTAGTTTTGTTAGAACAACAGTAAGTACTAAGTTAATAATTAACTATTGAAATCCAAGCACGACTTTTGTGCAATGACACATGTGGTTCTTACAATATTTGAGTAGAGGATTAATTTAAATAAAAAACTAATATTAAGAATAAGTCAACATTAATTTTAGGTCATAAATAATGAGTTATGATATTATTTCCATTGGAAAATATTAAATATGAAATAAATTAAGCGTGATGCGAGTTTAATTTTAAGTTATAATGAAATAATTCATTAAATTTATTTTAAGCCTACTATAATTTTGATATTTACCTACATTTCTTTTTTTATTTGAATCATATTATTTTTAAAATCCTAAAATTAGTTTAATTTCATATCACGAAACTATAACTATTGTATTTATAGACAATTTTTAAATACATATTATCTGATATCAATGCGTCATTTTTATAAATAATATTGTTGAGTTATTTTCATTAATAATTTGACCAATTTAATATTATCGTTTCAATCGTTTTTACAGGTCTTATTCGAAGATGATTCAACTTCCAAATTGGACAGTGACTTATTACACCAAAGGTAAGTGCAGTCGTTCAAAAAAAAAAAAAAAAAGAAATATAATATAATATTTGTATTTCCACGTACATCCCGTTTACAAGGGTACATTTTCACTGAGACCCGTTGTGTTTTTCCATCAATTTATTTTTCCTTTTTTAATTTATGAAAATCAGGACTAGTCTCGTAAGTACGAATTTTCATGTAAGATCGATTTCACCCGTTTTTGTTAATTAATTTTTTTCAATTCATTCAACACTTATACTTTACCAGCATCGATTTGTTTTATAAATCCGTTTGTGTTTTAGTTAATAAATTGATTGAAGTATATGAATGGCAATTAAAACAACATTGGGAAAAATCTGTGCACTGCCAACAGGTAAAAAACTCGATTCCTACTTGAACAGTGAGAATCCCATTGTAATGACAAAAATATCGGTCGTTTTGTGAATGACTTAAAAGTACTTCTAAAGAAAACGGCTAAATTTTGGAAAAAAAGGGCGTACTTCGCACCATGTGGTGTTCTTCGCACCTCGGGTGAGATGCTCTTGGCGGATGTGTTGAATTTCAAAGACGCGATAAATCAATAAAACGATTCTAAGCGGAGTTTCAACCAGTATACAAATAAAATTATCAGTTTTAAAGCGTAGAACTAAAACTTATTTGTCGCACAAAACATTTAAGAAAAATGAAAATCGATTTTCATATACTCCGGTCATCATTGTGTAACAACTAACAATATACTATTTTCAAATAATTGAACTATTTTATATTTTGTGTATAACATAATATATTAAATTCAATCTTATAGTAGTGGAAATGGGGGAGGGGGGGCGGCGTGACCCCATACAATAGTATAAAAGGGGGCATGAACGTCAAAAGATTGAGAACCCTTGTGTTAAACTAAAAAAAAAAAAACGTAGTCTGTAAACAAATATGCGGTTATGAAACGACTGCGTGTGTTTTCTTGTTGAACTGATTTTCCTCGTCTCACATATATTGCGCATTTGTCTAGCATTCGTAATTAATATACGAGTAAATATTCTATACATTATAAACACAACAACACGCATTAGTGGAGAGACGTTGCGTTTGTAAAGTTTTACTGCGTAGTTGTGTTGTATTTTATCATTGTACAAAGTAGTATCTCCTAAAGGAAACAGCAAACATATTATTATTATTATTATTACTGTTATCAGAGAAGTCTCTAAATAAAAGTATCTCTGAAACGAACACCGGATAATGAAAATTAAAAAATAATAATAATAATATGTGATGAAATGTAATCATTTCGAGGTGAATAAAAAAAAATGGCATCATTTCAGAAGGGTCTTTTGTCCGCGAGGTTTTAAATTTTCAATTCTATATTATATAATACGACTGCGGTCTCGGCGTCACTGTCACAATATATTGTTATTTTAATATTTTCAAACTAAATCCGGAACCATCGTCCTTGAGGCTACGCGTCGCGTCCTGGTTCACGCCACTGATCCCTTCGCTTATCCTAGGTCCCTCGCACAAAGTCAATTTTGATTTTCTCTGGGCGGTGTATTTCTAGGGGTGACATTTCTCATTTCGAACTTCGGTATCCTTTTATTCATTTGTTCGAACTCAAAATTCGAAACATTCGATACATATTTTACCATACTTGTACCTTAAGAGAGGTTAGACAGAGCGGATTTAGAATAAAAACATATTATGTTATTATTATTGAAATTGCAGGGGTGAACTTTATATTATCTTATGCTTGTATAGAAGTGACAATGTTTTTGACTAACGGTTTTAGAAATTCGAATAATTTTTGAGACATTGAAAATAAAATATCGAAAAGTGGCTTCTGTACTAAACTATAGGTTAACTTCTTTTCTGGTAATTTTAGGTTATTTGCGTTTTTTTTTTTTTTTTTATAATTCTAAACTCGCGTAGTAAGAAACATTTTTTGAGAGTACATTTTTGGGTTATAAAATCGAAATTATTCAATTAAACGGGCCGACACATAGTTTAATTTTTAGATACAAACGAATCTATAATCTAGTGTCCTTTTAATGTACGTATTTAATTGCTTTGATTTATTTTTCAAAAAACTTCATACAAGTCGCCCATATAAAACCTCCCCTAAAAATGGCTATAATATGCAAACACGTTTTATTTGCATTATCTTCTTGTGCATTACAAAATACACCATATTATTTTATATTAATATTACTCCATTAAATTATTAATTCTGATTAAACCAAAATTATGTACTACCAATAACCTTAAATAATATTCTTTGTGTAGTTTTTAGTTTTCAAGTACTAATTTAATTACTTTTTAATTACGGGGAACGCAGTAGTGAGCATAAATTTTTAATGATTGATATATTTCTTCCTTCGTCATTATTGCACTGTAGTCTATAATGAAATAAAATATTCGAAAATTTTTATTATTGTCATTAAACGATTATAAACTGAATAGTGTAAGGTGTTATCAATTTTCGAATTTAATGAATAATATTTAACGAGTCTTTTTATTATTATTATTTTTTTTTTTTTTTTGTATTTATCAGGAAATCTTATTCAAAACTTTGTAACTAAACAACTTCAATTCTTTGTGGAAAGATTTTATTGCTAATAGAACATTTTTTTTTTAAACTTGTTTGGCGGTTCTAATAATAAGTTCAAAAGTGTTGGAAGCAATAATTTTTAAAATATAACGATTAGATTATTCTCGGTAAAAAGTCTTTTCTTAAAGGTTATAACTCACCAAATTACCGTTTTATCCCATTGCCCGTTAATGCAAACCATCAATAAGGTTCCATTCTCATTATGCACACAAGTCATGTACAAATAAAAAATTACATTTGAAAAAAAAACCTTATTTATTAAATAGTGAGTAACACGAGTAAATGAAATAATTTAATAAAATGAATACTAAAGTGTATTTATCTATTCATTTCATGTTCATATCTTATTTTTCCGTCTTTTGTAATCGATTTTATGCAAATATATTTATTTTACCGTGTGTGTGTGTGTGTGTTTGGACATAGGTCTTTTTTAATAATAAAACATATATCTTATGTATAAATAAAACCAAAAATGTAGCTTGGAGTATAGTGTTTGATTTAAATAAAGGACAGATTTTAATAATAAAAAAAAAATTATTATCAGATTGAACAAAGTCAATTTACGTGCGACTGAATGGTGGGGGGGGACAAATAAGGAATACGCATTGAGTAAATGGTCGATTAACACAGAGATTTAATAAGAGAGATTGTTTAAAAAGGAACAAGACTGTACATGGATGATAGATAATATGTTGAGAATGAACTTTATGGTTATTCGTTATAATAATATCTATGTGAACCACACAGAGTAATAAGAATATTATAGAGATGGTATTATGCAAGTTATTATGAAGCAATATAATATTTTCTCTTTTCGGTGTATATTTTGGTTGAATTTAAATTTTAACTGCTTTAATTACCAACCCTATATTGATCGAATGGCCACAGAGTGCAATAAATTAAAATTATTTGATTTGTTTAATATAAAATATGATTTGTATTCCTTAAAAAACACTGTTTTTAGAACAATACTAAAATTTTCTTTTTACATTTTGTAATTCAATCAAATTTTTTTGTACTTAATTATAATACTACTATTATTATTGTACTTTTATCTTTATTCTAACAATGTTATTTTTATTGTCACTGTACTTGAGCCCACTTATTAGAGTTTATTATATTTATTTGATATTTCATAACTGATATTTAATTTATTTAAGTAAGGAAATCATAAAAAGAATGAATATTTTTTGAAAAAAAAAAACACATAAATACTACGGGAAGAATTAATTAATAATGTATTCAATGTAAATTTTTGATTTTTCGAGTTTTTACAGTAAAATTATAATGTCTTATAAGAGTTTATCTGAGTATTTTCGCGCATGTTTTTAAAAAAATGTTTGGCAAATTTTTATAGCGTATTCGGCACATTTTTAGAGCATAAACGTAAGCAAGTTTTAAGATTTTTTAATTGCTAAGTCTCTGGTCCTAATTATAACTTATTATTTAATGCGTTACAGTCGTTTTAAACGATTTTTATAATTCACTTTAGTCGTTTATTTTTTATTTTTTATCATTTTTTGAAATGTAAATCATAATTATTGCGACGAGCCATTCGATCAATAACAATTTGATTATTTTTTTGAAGACATTAATTAAATTAAATTAAAATTAAAATTATGGCTGTTACGGAAAAGTCTGGGAATAGCAATTACGTTTTATATCAGTTTAGCGATTGGCGCGAATAAAATACATTTTATAATATTCTGTAATAAAGTTATCTAAGTCTTTTTTGTTACAGTAATTTTTATTCGATGAAAAAAAAAAAAAATGGCATTGATAAAATTATTATCGTGTAACGGGAAACTCGCTCGACAGAATTGCGCGCGCGTTGTCAGTCCGGAAACAATAATAATAATTATTGCTAAAGGTCATTTTGTGTTTGGAAATCAGTTTGAAAAATTGTTTGAAATATAATTATACATTTTTGTAAATAGAATCTGGGTGGTGATAGATGCAATTTTTTTTTTCTCATAAATTATGAGCGACTTAATAATTATAAGTGTATATTTTAAAAATTTTGAAGCTAAAAAATTAAATATTAATATTTGACGCTTGTATATTGCGTTAATAATAGTAATAATGGTTATTAGGACTCAAATTTTGTAGAATGAAATGACGTGGCAGATTAGTATCAAATTTGTTTTTGACCTCAAGAATTTTATACACATATTCAACGATAATTTTTATTACACATTTATGAATTATGAATTATTCAGAATTATTATTTTTTTTTTTTTGTGTTTTATGGCAATTTCTATTTTACCGTGGTCACTTTCAAAAATGTATTTATTTTCTATGTGATAATAATTAGGAAGCGAAAATTGCATTAATTATTATTTTATTAATTAATTATTATATTAACATTTTTTACCTAATTATAAACCATGAACAAAAATTTGCATTCAAGAAGGAAATGTGATTTTGGTTTACAGTTTACAGAAAAAAAAAAAAAAGTCTTTATCTAAGTAATAAAATATAATATCCATAAAAATGAGAATAATGTATTGGTCTTTCAATTTATATATTTTTGATGTAAATGAAAAACTTAAAACAATATCGTTAGTGTATTCATAATTTACTTTTAATCAATTAAAACGTATATCTACTATAAAATATACAAATACATAATTTTTTAGATTCTGAACGAAGTGAAGAAGCTAATGTTTTTACAATGATGTTTATTTTTTTTTAATCTTTTTTTTTTTTTTTTTGTTTACAACTTTTCGTATAGAAATACTTGTCAAAAAGTTTCTATCAATAACTTTT
>JAIPRM010000413.1:0-57931 GCA_025469315.1 Stegophylla sp. TES_Ste_2020
TTCTTTAAAGTACAATCTAGAAGCAAATCCGGTTTCAAAAAGTTATTGATCGAAACTTTTGGACAAGTATTTCTATACGAAAAGTTGTACACAGAAAAAAAAAAAAATAAACATCATTGTAAAAACACTAGCTTCTTCATTACGCTCAGAATTTAAAAATCCAAAAATTAATATGTAAATAGTTTTTAAGAATTGGAATGAGATATTATTCCATTTATATATCATTAATAATACACAATAATACGTAAATCTCGCTTTTTAATTTATCCGATATCGCTACTTTCGTTATATTTTTATTTCTTTGCTATTTTGGATGGATATTAATGACGTCATGATTCGTGAATTTCCGGGGTCGCGCAATACAGGCACAATGCACGAAAATATCTCTCGGAATATCATGCTATTACCTACTTGACACGCGTAGTATTTTCGATGCGAGAAAACACTCGTTGTTTTACGTCGTCAACGTAGACAGACCGAAAGTTTAACCCGTAAACATTGTATGTGGCAAATACGGAATTTATGTAAAACATAATATTAATAATAATAATAATGATAAGAGACTGAACCGCTAAAGTGGCACTTGGTTTTTGTGAAATACGTAAGCGTCTTTTGGAGTAAGGTTGAAGAGATTAATTTTAATATTAATTATCGCAAAATCTTTACGTGAAAATAGCAGCAGCGCCCTAGAAAGTGCTTTGTGTGTGTGTGTGTGTGTGTGTGTGTGTGTGTGTGTGTGTGTGTGTGTGTGTGTGTGTGTGTGTGTGTGTTTGTGTGTGTGCGCGCGCGTGCGTCTTTCAAATGTTTTTCAGGCATACCCTCGGATCAAAGCGTTGGTTTTTCGATTTTTTTTTTTTCATTTTTAATTAAGCTGATTCAGCAGAATTTTTGAGTTCAATTTCAAATAATAATAAAAATATTAAAAAAAAAAAAACACTCATTATTGCTTAACGTTTCTTAAAATGTATAACTATACATTTCGTTAATGATTACTGCATTATTATGCAATCATAAATTAAAAATTGCATTTTTTTTTTTAACACATAAAATGTTAGGGAACTACCTCTGATTTGATAGTTTTAGTTAATTTATGAAATATGATGTTTATAAGTTCCACGAATTCAATAAATAATAACCATACCATTTTGAAATTAATTTCTTTCTTTAATCGCCTAAAAAATTAAAATAAAAACAAAACATAACTGTATTAATTAAAATTATAATTACAATCATTAATAGGCAATGTTGTTTTAAAATTGTACTTAATAGTATCAAAAAATTATAATTGTGTTTGGATTCCACAAACTATTATATGTATTTTTACTGATTTTACATTTATTCTTATTTATTCATGGCCACGTTATATTTACATATCATAAATTTTCGAAAGCAATGTTCTTAGTTTTGGCGTCCATAATCGAGTAAAAGTAAAAGCCACTCAGTAACAAAAATGTGTTTTTTTTTTTTTTAATTAAAAAATGTTGATTTTGTGAAATTTTATATTACATAATAATTATGATAATTTTATTGGACTTAAACCTATAACAAGGGAAACTGTCCCTACTTGCCACTCCCTGTGGACGCCATTGCTAAGAAAGGTGGGGGGCACTCCCGAGGGGGGGGAGTATTAGTTATAAACACGTTTATTTTCAACTCGGATCATCGATAATAATTTCCAGGGGAGGGCAAGTGCCTCTGCTTGCCCTCCACAAAGAGCGGCAATGAATTTGTTTCCGTAGCAGGGTGTCTATCTAGTCCGTGATCAGATATTATGATTATAATGGTGAATCAAATGTCGACAAAAAGATTCGGCGAATTCGGCGGTAAAAGAGTCGAGACTAAATATTTCCGGGAACTTCGAGGCGCGGTCAAAGAGCGTTTTAAACACGGCCGGGTGAAAATATTCTCATGCCTGAAAGCACAAAAAATTCAAACGGCATGTTTTTACAGCTATTTTATTCGAAAATGTTTAAAAGCGATTTTTCCCGTGCGCGTTCGCGGAAACCGTTTGGCGAATTTCGAAAAATTTCAATTTCTCCAGAGTGCTCGATGCGTGCACTTTATTACTAAGAATCCGATCGTTCCTGATCCGCACATAAGTGCTTTGCCGAACTTTCGGACCGCTTTTACGCGGAACCCGCCGAAAACTTGGTGTAAAGGGGGGGGGTGAAACAAAATTAACCAAAAAGTCGTAGTCTCGCGATGACAAACGCTCGATGTCTTCCGTTTTACCGAAAATCCGTATAAAAACTTTTTTGATTTATAGCTTTTGCGAGTACATATCGATTACACCAGAAGTTCTCAAACTTTTCAGGCCAGGCCAACCCCAGACAAGAGGACCCCCCTAATAAAAATAATTTTAAGTACCAAATAGCTAAAAACAAACAACAAATATAGGCTAATATATTTTATATTCACATTACAAATTTATTGAAAAAATAAAATATATATTTATTATAAAAGGTTTTAATCAATCAGTCACTTTTAATGTGATAGGTGGGGGGGCTTGTATTTTTATCACAGAGTTTGGTTAAGTAAACAGAGATTCCTAGGACGCGATTATTATCAAGCGAACTTCACAAATCTTTTTCTGTTCTACCAAAAAAAAAGTTGATTTTTTAAATTTTCCAGCACTCTCCTTCTTATAAAGCTTTCGTGGTCTTCCGGTGGGTCACGGCCCACATTTTGAGAACCTCTGGATCACCCAAAATTTCCGATCAAAAGAGGGGTCTGGAGACTTTTATGAATCCCTCGACTGATCCCTGT
The DNA here is from genome assembly GCA_025469315.1 of Stegophylla sp. TES_Ste_2020. Lineage (NCBI taxonomy): Eukaryota > Metazoa > Arthropoda > Insecta > Hemiptera > Aphididae > Stegophylla > Stegophylla sp. TES_Ste_2020. The sequence continues at coordinate 2,767 of JAIPRM010000413.1, forward strand.
ATATAAACATAATATTTCGTCGGTCATAATAAAAACTGAACACTTGATAATTCGAGTACCTAACCCAACTATATAATATTGTATCACTCGATTTTCGAATTCGTATTTTAGAGTTTTATGAATAATAAATAATATATAATATCTCCGTGTATTTCCTTGATATTTGAAGTGAATGAAGTGAAGAAGCTAGTGATTTTACAATGATGTTTATTTATTTATTTTTTTTCTGTGTACAACTTTTCGTATAGAAATACTTGTCCAAAAGTTTCGATCAATAACTTTTTGAAACCCGATTCGCTTCTAGATTGTACTTTAAAAAGGTCATTTTTTGAATTTCTCAATTCTTCAATGTTTTTTTTGGAAAAAATTACCCAAAAATTTAACAAAAACGACTCGAAAACCATCATTTTTTGATCAGAATTGTATGAAAATTTAAACATAGATAGAAAATCCTATAAAAAAGATTTTTGCGCAAGAAAATTTTGAAAATGTGAAAAAAAATTTTGGAAATTTTTTGAACATTTTTTTTTTTTCTTATATTATTAACTTCCTTTGTTCAGAATCGTTTTACTGAAGAAATGATTTATTGTTTCTTTAAAACTTAATACGCCCGTCAAGAGAATACCACCCGTCGTGCGAAGTACACCCATCGTGCGAAGTATGTCCGGCTTTTTTTTGTTATTAATTTGAAAACTTTACTCTTAAGAGGTCGTTTTTCGAATTTCTCAACTACTCGATTTTTTTTTAGAGGGGAAAACTATCCAAACGTTGACAAAAAAAGACTCTGAAACTATATTATTTTCATACCAAAACTTATTAAAATATTGAAACATAGATATGGGAGACATTTTGGTGCAAGAAAATTCGGTAAAAAAGGCTGGACAGACTTTGGACCATGTGTGTACTTCGCTTTTCCGGTGGGATATCCCTGGTTAGTATGTTAAATTTTATAAATTTCTTCAATAAAACGATTCTGAGCTAAGGTTCAGTGATTATGCAGTAACCGCGTATTTGACACGTCGTAGAAATACCCAGGGATTCGGTACGGAGAATGGTACCTACTGAAAACACGTTTAAGGTCAGAGAAAACTATTTAGTCTGCACACACACACACACTCACACGTTTACCGACGAATGGAAATAACAAAATATTACGTTTATTCGAACGCGTGCAATAATGACGGGACGACGCCGGGGAAAAATGATTGATGATTATTATTATGATTGCGTTTGTTCGTCTATTTAAACGTCCCGTTATTGCCATTGTTGTCCGTCCACCGGCCGAAGGTGTTGCATAAAGTGCCGGCGAAATAATAATAATAATAATAATAATAATATGAAGCGTTTTTGGCGTCTTAAAACCCTATCGTATTGTGTAACGTTCGCGTATTGTGCCGACGAATATTATATAAACGTTTCGCTAGGGTTCACGTTGTTGAAAAAACACATTAGCGACGTAATTCGCGCGCATTGTCGTTCCGATATACGTAGATGATGAATAATGTTATGATTTATGCGCCATCAACGCCGATCGATAATGCGCGAAACAATAATTTTTATTATAACACTAGGGTCGTAGCCGGGGAGTTGGCCAAGGGGGCTGCAGCCCCTCCCGAAATTTCAGTGAAATCTTAAATTATTTCTCATTTAATCAATTATAAAATATCGCATATCGTAGGTAGTAGCTGGTAGTAGTTGAAAAAAAGTAATAACTAATAAGTAACAAGATCAGAAGGGATTGGGAATTTTCGATGAAGACGGTTTGTAATGTTTGCTCGAAAACTACCTGTTTAATGTTTGCAAATCAAAACGATAGTCGCCTGTCTATATAATTATATACGAGACTTTGGTAAACACTTCGCTAGGCGATTGATCACATCGAATGTGACGATGTTTTGATCGCGAACCACCGGAGACGTAGTAAGAACATAATAATAATAATAATAAACATAATATGGCACTAGATAATAGATATAATAGTTCAAATTAGATTGTTACTTCTATAATATTAGAACTGGATTTAATAAATTCTATCCATCATTTGTTTTTTTGCATAATTTTTGTATGGCTAAAAATTAATTTATCTCTTTTTGATATAATTTTATTAATTTTTCAACGTTAAATTAACAGAGTAAAATTTAAAGATTTTGTTATAAATATTGGTGATATTTTATAAGTTGTCTAAAATTATAAATCAGTTATAAGTATTTTCCTTATATTTATGCAATGTTTTATTTTATATAATGTTACATCTAAACCCTACTCACACTACGGCCACGGGCTATGGTGAGTAGACCGACTTTGTGATGTTGTGTGTAATCTAAATTGTATATAAACTTTTGTTGTTGGTAAATAAATAAACGAATATATATTAAAATATATTATTTGTTTAGTACGAGTTGAATAAATAAAACGAAAACGTGTGCCAAGTGGGAGTAAAGTAGGTCGTGTGAGCTTTATATTATTATTATCTTTTACCGTGCAGTAAGACGAAATAAATAACATTACTAAGCAATTAATATTCAAAAAGTGTGACTTCAGGAAAGTGTTTTTTGATATAGTTAAAAGCTCTGCTGCGTAGCGAATGAACAAAAATATCGGGTAAACAAACACAAAAATTTGTTGGCAGACTTGTTTGGAGGATGTTTTTTGGGATAAACGAAGGCAAAAATATAAAATAAAAATGTTTACAGTGTTATTCTGAATCGCCATTTATATTATTATTCGATACCGTAATAAGTTTTACTCAATAATTATTATTAGAGTATAATCACAGCGAAAATGTCATGTGTTGAGTTAAGTGTGAAAAGTAACATTTCACTAGTCATCTCAATGTAAAAAAAAAAAGAGAGACATATTTCGCACCATGGGTATTCTTCACTCCCCGGGTAGTATGCTCTTGGAGGGCGCATTGGATTTTAACGAAACAATGAATCATTCATTCAATATAACTATTCTGAATGGTCATTCTGTTATTTCATGACAATTTTACTCAAAAATTATTCAAAGTTTATATCATTGTCACTAAACGAAATATATTTTTTACTCGGCCAGTTATATATTTCACTATTAAGTGAAAAAAGAAAAATAAGGTATTGGAAAAAAAAAAATGTAGAAAAACTTTTTCTTTCGCGTTTTCAAAGTTTTCTCTCACGAAAATATTTTTTCAAAATACGTTTTCATAAAGTTTGGATTAAAAAAAAAAAAAAAAAAGATAGTTTTTGAGGTGTTTTTGTTAGATTATTTTCAATATTTTGAGAAAACAATAGAGTATTTTAAAAAAAGGCATTTGGAAAGTATCGTCTAGAGTCTAGACTCTAGAGGCGAATTGTGTTTCAAAAAATTTGTTAGTCAAAACTTTTGGACAAGTATTTCTATACGCAAAATGTTCACAGGAAAAATATCATTGTTAAATCATTAGCTTTTTCGCTCCGCTCCAAAACTTATGTCGTAAATACTCGTTAAACACCATTACACTACGACCTTCCTACTTTAAAGTACCGGCTGGACGTATTTTCTGGTCCATTTAGTCACCTGATGAAAAAGTGGCGATTGTTAAACGGTTCGTTTCGGGATTTAATAAAATGCTTACCGAAAACGTGTAGATATTTATATAAAAATAATAATTAATCGCGTGTGCATAGTTTTTTTTTTTTTTTTTGTAACTAATTTCTAATTATAGTCATTCCTTTGTTACTGTTACAGGTACGTATCCATTTCTCAGTTCAAGGTTTCAGTCAGAACACAATTTATAAGGTTTGTATAGCAAATCAAAAAAAAAAATACCTAAACTATTCGGTTGTGGTAAGTTTTTAAATTCGGGTTAGATCGATGGGGTTAATAGTTTTACTACATGATCATTTGAATTATTATTTTTCGTAAAATTTTCCCCGAAAAGGTAGATTATTGCGTTATAACAAAATATGTCAATGGATTTTTTTCTTCTTCTTTACAATAACTTATTTAAAAAAAAACTATTTTAAATATAATATAATATTATATTTAAAAAAATATAATATTATAATCATTTATAATTTTTTTAAAAATCATATTAAATGTCGGTACCTGTTCAACTTTTACTTTGTTTATTTGCACTAATAAAATATACCACTCGACTTTTGAGTGCTATGTCCCTAAAATGAGAGAGGTCTAGCAGGGCATTAGCCCCCAAATCTCTCCCCTCCTCCAAAAACCAAAAAAGTGGCCCTACACTCATCAAATTTCACTCGAGGAACGAAGAATACCCATGGTGCGAACTATAGCCGACTGTTATCATTTTTTTTTTTTTTTCATTTTCAATTATACTCCAAACGCGGAGTTATGACGTGTCGAATTCAACGTAAGAGCGGCGCACGCTCTTCAAACGAGATAAATTAATATATTAATAAAATATTCGTGTCGCCGATCCGGATTACGCGTAATATAATTCGATTGTTATCGATAACAAAAAATATATTCCCAAGCGCGTTGAAGCCATCACGTAACGCAGTGTGTACTTTAGCCGATTAATAAACTCGACGGTATTATAATTAAATAACTACATGATCGCGAACCGCGGCCATTGTGCCACGGGGACCAGGTGTGTTATAATAGTAATTAATGTTTGACGTCGTTTTGATTAATTATCATTATCGCGAATAATTTAAAAGCTGGTCCCCGGTACAGTAGTGTTTCGGAATAATAATAACAATGTCTAAGTATTAAGAACGCCACTCGAAAACGGGCGCTGATATGAATGCATAATTATTAATTATAAATCATTATTGTTATTATTACAAGCACACGCCCAAATTAAAATTTAATTTAACGGAAACAAATGATTATTTCATTTTTCGACGACATCAATATTATAATATCCCAATATTCGTACCGTGCACGTTACATTGTTTCCACTATTATAATTATATTGTTTGAAATTCTATAAACGTGTTTATTTGTTTATTTTTTTACGCCTTTTCCTATGTAAATTCTTGTCCAAAAGTCTCCATTAGCAATTTTTAGAAACCGGTTTCGAAATTTGAAAAAATAGACTCGAAAACCATATTTTTTTGATCTTAACTATATGAAAATTTAAACATGGATAGACAATAATATGAGAAATATTTTGGCGTAAGAAAATTGTGAATATGTAAAAAAAAAAAATATGGAAATTTTTTTTTATCTTCTTCTTTATTTATTAGAGAGAAAAAAAAAAGTAAAGTATAGACAAGAAAACCGGATATTCTTCGCTCTTCGTTTCGGATATTACTCGGTGGGTGTGTTGAAAATGACGACTATTATTGTTCTTTATAATATTGACTTCCTTCGTTCAGAATCTTCTTATTGATGAAACGATTTTAAAATTCTACACGTCCACCAAGAGTATCTGACCCGAGGAGTCTAAGAATACTCGTGGTTCGAAGTATGTCCGGCTTTCTTGTCTATATTTTCCTTTATTTTTTTTTTTAACCGTTTTTATGTGGTTGGTAACAATGGTGTCGAACACTTACAAGAATTTGGAGGAAGTCCTATAGAGATATTCCGAGTGGATTATTAGGCTTGGACTAGTGCTAGGCGATTGACAAAACAATCAACATTTTTAAGATAATACACTCAAATGCAGACACACAATTTACAGCCTCTTCTGGTTTGGTTTTTAATGTATTTATAACTGTCACAAATAACTGCGTTTTTATAGCGGATACATCAGATTCTTCCAAGAAAATATTTCGAGTATTTTATTTGAAAACGAGTAAAATTTTGTTTACGATCTACTGCTCTGTCCGATTACTATTAATAATATTATTATTATGAGAGTTATTATTATCAGTACACGGCGTCGTCGTTAAAACATTGGCCTTGGCATTCGCGGAGTGTTTCACAAAAACACGTTTATTGCAATTGTTTCAAAAATTTCTCTCGTTGTATTTTATTTATTAGTTTTGCTTTCGACAAAACGACAAACTGCGTATTTAACATCAGCCATTACTTACGCGGAAATTTTCGCCAGACAGAATCACAAAACTTATATTGCAAACAATATATTTCACTTATTTTCATAAGTTTGAAAGGAGGTAGAGAATAAAAAACTCACTTTTGTTGGCAACGAGCCGCCCAATTTATTTATTATTTAATTTATTGATATTTTGTATTCTTTAATAATCAGCACAATCATTTCTTGTGAAAATTAATTAAATTGAACCGTTTAATTTAAAATTCTGAGCTAAGCGAAGAAGCTAGTATTTTTTCAATGATGTTTATTTTTATTTTTCTGTAAACACTTTTTCGTAAGGAAATTCTTGTCCTTAAGTTTTTACCTACACTTTTTTGAATCAACATTAATTGTCTCTAGTTGGCACTCTCAAGAGGTCACTTTTCGAAATTCTTGGAAAACTATCCAAAATTGGACAAAAATATCCTTAAACCTTTTTTTCTTAATCCAAGCTTCATAAAATTTTAAATATAGACAGACAATAAAATGAGTTATGTTTTGGTACAAGATAAATGAACTTTATTTTTCTAATTCTTTCACTTTTTCTTCTCGTCAATTGTTTTTCCTTCTCTCAATTAATTGTGGAATTCAAAAGTGACTGAGTAAATAGATATTTATTTTTTTTATGATTACAACAAACTATATAGTTTTTCAAGTAAAATTGACTTGAATAAACTGAAGTGCCGCACTAGAACAAATCATTTATAGTTTCTTTAAAAATCAACACACCTCCAAGAGTATCCCGTCTGAGGAGCGAAAAATACTCATGGTACGATGCACGTGTGGATTTTTTTTTCGATCCTAGTCGGTAGTATCACTACACAGCGCTGAAAATCATCATCTAGTAGCGGTTAGGGGCGTTTGTGGGCTGATATTTTGTAAAGTCAAGGGCAGTCTTTGATTCTGTCAATATTTGCGAAACTTAATTGCTCTAAATTGTCAATAATAATTTATTATCGTATGACAGAGTTTTGGCCAGTATAAAATATATTAATATATTTTCGGGTATTTCGCAAGCACGATTATAATCGCGCATACAAAGACACAACAATAAGCACAATGCGTGGAATATTAAACGTTCAAAATGAAAAATCCGTTTAATTTTTAACTATGTCAATGTGTGTGTGTGTGTGTGTGTGTGTGTAGGGGTTTATTAGTGAATTAAATATAACTGTATATATATACTTCAGTTTTCTATTGTTTTCGACGAGACGATCGATAACGTGCGATTCACATCAACGCTCACGTCCACGTGAATATGCATCAACGCCATCAGTCCTGTCACTCCCGATTGTCCCACTACTTGTCGTCGAAACCGTGTGTGGCTCGCGCTTGTTCGCGGTTCAGTGTGACGCGATTACGGGGGGATGAGGGTTGGGGAAGACACGACCGGTGTTGTATCCAGAAATGGGATTTTTTTTTCGACTTGGGTTTCAAACTGATTTAAATTTAAAAATTTTCATTATTTTTAGAAACACTCGTTGGAATTTACAGGAATTTCGAAAATACCGAAAAAAATTCTCGTATTTCAATCGCTTTTAGATCAAAAATATCGTTTTTGATATTTTCCTGTAGTTTTCTTAACTTGGCGACAATTTCATAAAACGTTTTTTATTCGTTTAACGACAAATCCAAAATGACAACTATTCATAGAATCATAGAATCGATGAGATTTTGCAAAAATTATCCAAAAATTAGTCTATGCTGAAAAAAAATAATCATCATTTTATAAACACTAGCTCAGAATTTAAAATGTGTTTTGTCAGACAGACACGTCTAAGTCATGATCACGGATAGTACTATACAGCTTGTCTGTAATGAACACTCAGATACAATTATTTTATTTTTATTTTTTCGAAGTACGCGTGAAAATAGCCACTTGGGAAATACATAAACCTCGCCTCTACTGTATGTGAACGTGATCGAATTACACTATTATAATAATTTAGTTTAATATTGTTAATTTGTTTTCAGCGAATAGTTTCGCTTGGGGGTGGGGGGGGGAATGCAGACGGAATAAATAATTTATTACATTTGTGTACGTATGAACGATGTGAAGTAATTATACGCGGTCTATTGGGAATAATTGAGTATGCAACTTCAGTATAGGTAATATGCATTATAATACGTCGTCTTCGTACGATATCCGGATAAATGGATGGTTTATATCCCCCGTAGACACACGCCGGCTACTGATTTAAATATAAATTAATTGTTTTGGGAATCGATGATTTTCAAAGGATCTAATTCGATTGATCACGTCTTGTCTACTGTGAAACAAATCGAAAAACCGCGTCGATTCTGATTAAAAAAAATAATAAAACGTTTTAAACCAAGGTTTAAGTAAAAAAAAAAAAAATTAAATTCTATACATACAGAGTGATTTTTTAAGCGTGCTCACCACCATTTTTGGCCGTAAAAATGCAAAATTTGGGATTTTTTTCCCGCAATGTTCAAGTTATTATAAAATCAATATTTTCCATAACTCATTTTACAAAATGAGATACAAACTTTATTTTTTCAAATGGCTACCCCCTGTTTTAATTACGGAATTATATTCGGGTTGTTTTTACCTGTGAATTTTGATGTATTGAAATTAAAATTTGAACGAGTAGTTTTTGAATTATTCACATTTAAATATTAGAGAAAATTGTCACTTGGGCACATATTTTAATTTATTCTTAATAGGTAAATGAGATAAGACGACCTGACTAATTAATATTTTGTAAAATTTAATCTCGTACACACGACATGATAATATCTATGAACATTTTGACTAATTATTTCTGATTAAAGGTTAATCGAGTAGATTTTTAATAATTACAAACTATACGTACGTAACTATAAATATGTGCCCAAGTGACAATGAAAAATTACAGAAAAATAACCCGAATATAATTCCGTAATTAAAATATGATTATTATGTATTTTATATGATATTCAAAAGTTATGAAAAATTTAGTGTTAATATTGTTATAAATAAATTAAAATTTATATAAATTTAACTTTAATTTTTATGAACAATTTAAACGTTATTAAAATTATCGTTATGAAATAACGTAGGGGGCCAAAATTTTTATGGACCCTTAAATGTTTAATTCGGCACTGATTAGTGGAACGCTAAAGAAAAACGGTGAGGGAACTCGGGGATTCAATCGGAGATAATATAGTCTATGACGATAGACGAAATGTTCACGGGGTTAAATGACTGGTGGTGAGTCGTCACGATAGTGTGACGTTGAAGTCGGATTTTGGATCTCAAAAATTCTTCAAAACCGGGTTCTTTTCCGTTCCGGCTCTGAATCTTATTAGTTATAACTGGTGTATTTTGGCCATTAAAAACGTGTTTTGATTTATTACAAAATATATAACAAAAAATTACGAACGCACGATTTATTCGCGTTATTATTGAAATTAAAATTCGGACTACGGTTTTATTTGTTTAAAAAGTTTCGAAGTTTTTTTTTCTGTTCATAATTCCGTAACAATATTGTAGTGTAGTACCTATCATTAATCAACTAGAATATTCAAAACACCTCGTTGTACGTTCGCAAATTTCGATTTTTATTTTTCGCGTCGTTGTGCGATTATTATTATTATTATTATTGATTACAAACATTCATCAAAAATACAATGGACCTCATACTGACGGAATCAAGAACAATGCTCAAAACACTTGACTCTGAGTCATAATAATAATAATAATTTTCACAGTTTCTGACGAAATATCGACCACCACAGTCGACGGGCCTCTTTTTTCGATGGTAAAATTTCCAAAAATTCTCGTCCGATGTGTTTGACAGGTATGATATCACGGAATAAATGAACAGCGAATGGAAACAATATTTAAAAAATTGCATTGTTCTAATTGGGAGGATAAGACCTTTCGCCATACTGAATGCAAATACCAGTGTAACTCAAAACTAAACCTAGAATAATTTTTCTATGCGTTTGTAAGTGATTGTGTTGGTACGACCGTATAAAACATTATATTATTATTATGTTATTTTCTGTTTGTCACACTGTAAAGAGCCCCGTAAAAATCCTCAATAATATTTTAATCGGAATTGACATATAACCGAAAAATAATATTAATATATTTGTCATAATATGGTCAAACCAGTGATTGCATTCAATATGGCGGTCGGTTATATGAGTGGCCAAAGGTACACTCGAGAGTTGTGAGAGAGAGAGAGAGAGAGAGAGAGAGAGAGAGAGAGAGAGAGAGAGAGAGCGGGATTCAGAGAAATATTGAGTAAAAGATAAAGATTCCTTTCGGAATCGTCTCGTTGATGAAATTATTCATCGTTTCCTTAACATTCTATACACTCACAAGAGCATATTCCACTCGAGGAGTGAAGAAATCCCAGAGGTGCGAAGTACGTCATTTTTAAACACATATTTTACATTTTCCCGGAAAGCTTTTCCCGAAAGAAGGTATCAACGATTTAATTTCAAGGGGAAATATTTAAATCGTTTTCGTTTTACTTTTTTTTTTTTTTTTTTAATAGACGTTAGTAAGTTTTTAGTATCGTTAAAAAAAAAAAAAAATAATAATAATAAATAAATAAATAAATAAAAAAAACTGGAGTAAAAATTAAAATATGACCGGGGAATAAACTCGAATAAATTTTAATCGAAAACGTTTTCATTTATTACGCATTCATTATGTATAATACCTATCACAAATGTGCACACGAAAACAATGAATGATTAATTCACTGTAATTACCAAATATATATTTAAATATTTTTATACCGAATGACGTTTATTTTTTATTTTTAGCCGCATACCATTGCGCGGTACGATTTTATTTTTCCTCGTTTTTGTTTTTGAAAACGTTTTATAAATATATTGTTTTTTTTTTTTTTTTCATTCCTAGTCGGATTACTGAGTTTTATCAATGGTATTTATTTATTTAATATTATTCTTTTTTAGAAATACTCGTCCAGAAGTTTCAAACAGTCACTTCTTCGAACAGAAATCACACTCAGATAGTATTTTAATTTTTCAAAATACACAAGGAGTTTTCCAAATATGAGCAAAACCTGTGGAAAATTGTAATACGGCAAAATATTATATTCTCAATGGGATTTTATTAATAATTTCACTTTAACTCTGAAAATAATGAGAAAAAAAAAAACAAAAATATTAAAATATGGGTCCCGACGATAACAATAATTATTCCTCTGCTGGTTAACTTATTGCACGAATTCGTCCTGAATTCCTCGTTCCGTAGTCAGGATTTAGTCTAAGGAGAGAAGTGTTTTATTTTTAAACGATGATTAATTTGAAGAATGTTTTGCTCGACCAGCGATCATAAAAAAACTAAATAACGAATGTAGTAGTAAAAACTGAATATTTTCCCAAAAATCTTTACATATAATGTCACCGAAAAAGTACTCAGTGTTTGTTTTTTCGGTAGCTACTACAGAAATAATGTGGATAAATTAATTTCACTCAAAGCGTACCCTCTTATAACACCTAAACAATTAACATTTTATAATAAATAATTTATTTCAACTGGAGCTGCTATTTAATTTGGAGATACTCTTTGCAAACTATGTATATACTATATATTCATGGTATAAATTCTAAAAGCGATAGCTTACTTTCTACAGGTGGGCTAAAAGCCCAATTTCATCTTTTTTTTTTCCTTAAAACTTTATACTTTAAAACGCATTTTATACGTGTATGAAAATTCACAAATATTCAAAACTTTAACTTTGAATATCTTTGAGTATGCACGGAAAACCTTTATAAATCAGGCTTTTAGACATTTGGCATTTTTTTTTTTTTTTTAACATTTGTCATTTGAGCACTTCAGAAAGTGACGTTCTAATGCGCGTTACAATTGCTTTTTCCTCACAAATTCTAGCTGTTTCGGCTTTTCTCTGCGAAAATAACAATAACAAACACGAGGAACTAATCTATGCACCAATAACAAATATTAAATTTTCACAGGATTTTTTTTTTTTTTTTTAACGGGGAGGAACGGTCAAAACATCCCCTTTGGCAGTGGCCTGATCAGGGAAAAATATCGGGATTCACTTATTTGTCATAAACTCACAGAATGGGGGGGGGTTCTTCACCACTCTCCCCTGCGATAACGATAATACGATCGTACTTTCGTGAGCGAAATTCATCAAAAAAATACACCTACTTATGACTGAATTTTAATACATCATATCATCATTAAAGCAAATCTCGAAATTTACAAAAATACGCCAGAAACGAGCTAAATAAAATTTCTATTATTAGTTGGGTATTATAGAAAAAAAAAGGATAGTTTTTAATAGTACTTGTGATATGTAATGACTAAGGGACGGATTTTAATTTAAATAAATATTTTTGATTTTTCGAATACCAGAATGTATTGAGTATATTTCATTAGATTTTGGATAATTTGATGCACGTATTTTCATTTTAAATATTTTAGAATATTTTAAAATATTTTCTAATATTATACTAAAATTAAATATTGTCTTTAAATATTTTACAAATAAATACACGTCATGTTCTTCATTATTTAAGTATTTTATAATAAAAATATCGAATTTATTCTGAAATTCTATATTCATGTGATCAAACTTTTGAATTTTTTCCTCTGTCTATATTACACTATTATTATTATTATTATTATTATCTATTTATAAACACCCCACCGAGGTAAGTAAATATTTAACATTAATTAACTTGAATTAATTATACTATGTTAGGAATTGTTGATAAATACAGTATTTCTAAGTTTTGGATAACGAGTCAATTCGAAAATGTAATGAATTATAAACATTAAATATTATACTAAGAATGCAGTATTTTGGACTATTTTGCTCGTCGTTGGCACTAGGAAATTAATTAAAAACGAACGAAAATTTCAAGACCGAGTTCAGTAGAATAAGTTTCGGAGTAATTACTAAAATAGATTTCATGAATATGATATAGTTGAATAAAAGTTCAACGGATTTGTACGGATTCAAAAAATACGACTGATAGGGGGTGGAATGGCCCGATGGCTAAAAGTGTCTTAAATCCACCTCTGACTGAACCACATCTAAACCATTTTTGCAGTTCTGTTGTGAAGAACTAAATAAATGCAACCGATTTGTTTTGTTTGTGTTATTGAAATTATTATAATATATATATTTTATGCAGCACTTACGTTTCGATCGAAATTTAAGCATAAATTGAAATATTATGAATAAAATTAATATTTATCGAGTAAATAAACAAATACATACATATATTTAAATATCGTATTTACTTTTATATTGAATTAAAATCCGTTCGCTGCATTAATAATATAGTTTTTTTTTTGGTGGTGGATGGGGGAGAGAGGTCACAAAGGGTGACCTATATATTTGCTCGACCCTCGCAGTTCACCGGTAGTTTTCCCTCGGCTTCGTCGGTCTTCCCGGTACTGTTATTATAAAAGCAGACTTTTAACTCGGTTATTATTTCGTCTCGTTACTCTTTTTCATTCCGGACTATTTTTCGTTTACGTTTTTGATAATAACAATAATTATATTATTAGTAGTATTATTATAAATTATTACCGTTGTTCGGGAACGTCGTTTACACGGAGGAGAATAATAGAGATAAATTCTAAACCAAATCGTATTACACGCGTGTGTTCAAACTGCTCTATACGCGGACGTTGCGAAAAACTCACCGTCGATTTTGTTTGGCATTTTGAAAATCTATTTCCGTGGGCGGGGGGGGAGGTCGGCCGCAGAACAAATGCGATTAATTTACCCGATTTTGCTGAAATGTAATAAGTGTGTAATAATTAATAATTGAATAATATCGACGACGTAAAGTTTCCGCTCGCGCTCGCGAGTCATTTCGTCGAATTCCTTTTGGTCGTTCGACTTATGTAATTTCGACCCCTAAACTCGAACGAGAATTAAAGGTAAATTACACAAAACCTTTGGGGCCGCCTTCGAACGAATCACTTCTGCCCCGGTTAAACGATTTTTGAAAACCGCACGAAACGCGGCCGTCAATAGAAACGTTGTTGTTTCGGGCGACGACGTTGTCGCAACGCTACAGCAGTGCGCATTTGTAATGAAATTTTAATTACCACGAGACTATGACGTTATTATTGGCGAGTGGCGATATTAATTAAACGAGTTCGCTGCGCAAAAGCCAATGTCGTGTCGCCGTGCTCACGTGTTATTATTATTATGGTTTTGAAATTTTATGAAATTTACTATTAAGAAAAATTCCAAAATTATATAACATTAAAAAAAAGAAAAAATATATTACATTATCTTATCGTACCTAAATAATCGGGATGAGAGAACAATGAAGGTGTAAAGAAATTAGAAAAGTATGTCTATTGTTTGAAAGTTGAAAATACAAGTTATTATATATATATATATATATATGTTATTTCGATTATGATTTTCACTCATTACTATGGCAATGTTATTATCTCTGTTACAACTAGACTCTGTAGGTGTTAATTATTATTTATTATTAATTACATATTATAAATTATAAGTATGAAGAACGAAATTAATCGTTTCTTAAAAAATGTAAAACCGGTTTTAGTTAACCAAGAAATATAAGAACATTATTAACCGGTTTTTAAAACCAAAAAGTACATCATAAGAACGAAAACCATTAACCGAAAAAATGTATTCCGGTATGAAGCCCTGGTTTTGACTAAGAAAATCTATATATAAAAAAAAAAGGGATTTCAGTGATCTACACTTTTTTCGAAATTGTTTAAATAGTTCTCGCCAAAATTTATTTTAGAACAATAAAAATATACGAGTTTATTATTTATTGAATTCGGTAACCGATCCCCTATCTAACCCGTGAGAAAATGAAAAACAGAGAGAGGAGGAGTAGGATGAGACAGAAGTTTGTATATGGCAAATATTCAAAAACAAATAAATAAAATGTAAAAACAAATATTTTATACACAGCCATAGTGGGGATTACTCATCTAGTACATTACTTTAATAAATATAGAGAAGAAAATTTATACAATATTACGTATAAATGAAGTTATTTTTCGCTAAAACACAAATTTATATACCATATTAAAAGCGTCAAAACGTTTAAGCTACAATGTATAATTCTCTCGTTGAAATTTTCAATGTCAATATGTTGAAAAAAGCAAATTCATTTCAGTATGCCTATTCTCGGAAAACTTAAGAGAAATGCTTATTGCTGCACGTGACAGAACACCTAATTCCAAACTCGCGTTTGGGTAAATGTGTTGTTGGTAACGAGCGGATTCGTGGAACGAGTTTTGTAGGGACGAAACTTAGAACTGTGCTTCCTCTAAAACCGGAGGAACGAGGAAAATTAATGAGTTGGGTTGGGTTTTTTTTTTTAGGAACGTCGACGGAAATTAAAGTTTTTTTATAAATTCGAAAAAAATGATTTCGAAACAGATTTTTCATTTCTTCTCGTTCGGCTGTAAAAAAGATTTTAATGCGAATTGAATTTTTTTTTAAGAGTTCTAAAACAATTCTTTCCAAGCACAACATAATTTTCTTGTAACAAAAAATTTGAGATTGCAATTTTATTTTGTATTTTTTTAAACTTTTTCAATTTTTAAGATATATTTTGACATTTTGTCAGTTTGAAACTAATTCTAAATATTTAGTTGGTACTTAGAAAAAAAAAAAATGCTCAATACAATTTTTGAGATGTTTCATGGCCGTTAGGCGTTTATACGAAGATTGTATTCAATTTTCAGCATGTTGTACTAAGAATTCAAAATTTTATTGAGGAAAAGACAAAAAATAATTTTAAAACTTTATAACTATTCCAAAAGAGGTTAAATTTGAAATAAAGCTTATTGCACTATTGTCGTTTATGGGGTGCAATGCGTTTTGGTTATGTGACTAAAATTATTAAAATCGATTTCACGAAAATCTAGTTTTCTGTGTAATTTACCGTTTTCGTTCAAATTTAAAATACCCGTTTTTGTTTTTGGAAAAACTGCACGCATAAAGGAACATTCCATCAGAAATTTACATTTCTATTAATCTAATTTAATAGATATATTTATTTATTATAACTTTTATTAGAAATACGTAAACGAGCCGCGCCGCGACGGTGTGACCTGAGAGTTTAACAAGCGCGTGAATAAAGTCTCGAACCAAGAATCCCCAAACACCTTAACCCTCAACCCCAACCCCCCCATTAATGACACTTCAGATGATATTATAATACATTATTATGTCTATACGATAATATAGAAATGAGGTTACGACGGCAGGGATTTCCCGTAAGGGGGGTTATGATGAATACATTTTTTATGAGTGAGTCGTGAGGCACGGTTCAGGACTTTTGAATGAAAAATCTGTCGCAAAAAGTTTTTGCTTTTTCGTTGATATCGTGCTGGGTTAGTCGTGGAGAGAGAGAGAGAGAGAGACAGAGAGAGTGAAACAAACGGAGAAGCGTTATTGTGATTGATTGGCGGAGAGATATGGTATTTTAAAACACTTAAACATCATTACAGTTGGTATTCGATTTCGTTCAAACCCTAGCAAATGTAGCCCAATAGTCCGTACGGGTTTCAGCAGTGATATTTGTAAGTTATTATTAGGGTTGGAATTGAAATAATTCCGAAAAATGCTGAAATAATAAAAGTAATTCAAAAAATGCATTAAAAACATATTTTTCATTTAAAATGCATTTATAAAATAGCAGCTCGAAAACTTTGAAAATGATATTACAAGTGTAAGTCGTAGAAATATTTTAATGTTCTAAAAATAACGAATAACGCAATATTTTACAATTATTTTTAAATTCTAAACGAAGTGAATCTCAAAAAATTCAAAATGAAATTTCCTTTTTCTTATTCAATAGTGCACGAAATGTATTTATGATAAAACGAGCAAAGCACAGTAAACTTTGTAAAATAATGCAAAGAGTATTCTTTAATAACATAACGTAACCCTTTTTATTATTTTTGTTTTTGAATTTTTGAAAATCGGATTGGATAAGTGTGTTTTTAGAATGCGTGCATTAAGGATTAGTCTGTTCGTTTGTTTTTTTTTTATTCCGGTTCAGACGAAATTTATTTTGGTCCTTTTGTTAATTGTATTAGAGTGATTAATTTTATCTCTTCCTTTCATTATACCGGTTTTTTTTTTTTTTTTTTTATATAATTGACACGTTCATAAAAGGTACATCGAATTCCTCAGACTTGATATCCCCGAAAATAACCGAAAAATATAATTTAATACGATTGGGGTAATGTTATTTACCCCGGGTCACCAGCTGAAGGTTACTGAAAATAAAAATTAAATTAAATACTGTTGTGAATTAAAAACTGTAGGTGAAAAATATTATACTCGCGTAACGTAAAAACTGGGATCCATAAGTTAAAAATATTTGTTTAGAAACGAGAAAATGCCATTGAAATTGCTAAAATTATCAAAAATTATGTACTTATGTAATTACTAAACTAATTGAAACAACAATAATACTTTTACATGAAATTGTTAATGACGTTTTGAAAAGATGTAATCGTATTAATTGTTTTAAAGTACTAAAACATATTAAAAAAGTATTGAAAATTAAAAATATGCATGACGAATTATAACTTGAAGACTTTACCATTGTCTAATCGTACTTAGACACTCTGTTTATACCATGTTCTCACTTGACAGACTAGTTTAATGCATATTATTATACATAAACAGTAAGTTGTTTTTGAAATTTTATTATTATTATTTTTTTTTTTAATGTGCCATATTTTTTGTATAATTCCTATTTATCTAGATAAATGTTAACTCTGCTATATTTTAACTGCATCTATGTAGACTAATATGGCATTAGCTTTATCTTTATCTAGACAAAAATAAAAATAATTATCTGACTCCAACACTGGATATAAGTTTGTAACGTTTTAAACACGGCTTACCCCGCATAAATAATATAGTTGTTACATAAAAGTGTGTGTGTGTGTGTGTAAAACTGAAAACAAGAAAAAGGGGAAATATTTGTTATGGATTGGCTTTGAAACTACTTATTTGCTTGTCGTGCAGTTTTTTTTTTTTTTGATTGAAAACGACATCAAGGAGCAGGTTTTAAGTATAAATTTAGTCCGACTAAATTAATAAATAATATTGAGTTATTAATTAAAATAAATAACATCATATGTTCTCAAGTTGGTAACTCGGTAACCTATATATTATGTATGCACTTCTCCGAAGAACAAAAAATTGTGTTTAGAAAGAACTATTTACAACCTTAATAGAAATATGTACAGCGATATTATGTAAGTTGAAGATGCTTCCAATAAATTAATGAATAAAATACTTGTCCAAAAGTTTCGATTAGTAACTTTTTGAAACCGGATTAGCCTCTAGTTGGTACCTTGGATGAGTCATTTTTTGAATTTCTCAATTCTAACCCAAAATTTGACAAAAAACGACTCGGAAACCATCATTTTTTGATCCGAACTTTTTGAAAATTCAAACATAGATAGACAATTATTATATAAGAAACATTTTGGCGCGAGAAAATTTTAAAAACATGAAAAAAAAAACATTTAGGACATTTTTTTTTCTCATTAAATTTTTTCCCTTTTATATAATAGATAAAAAAAAAGTGAAGTAAATTAAACTTTTTTTTTTATAAAAAAAAAAAAAAAAACCAATCAAATATCTGCCGGGTGAAGTCGGCCGGGTAAACCAGCTAGTATTATTATAAAATATTATGTTGTCATGTACATGTTTATTTATTGTGACAAAATACAGCGGCAATAAACGGTGAATGCTTCGACATCCGCCATGGGCCCCAGCTATAAAACTAATATTATAAACTCTTTATATGGAAAATTCTATCAAACGCCCGACGTCGACGCGAAACTATAATATAATATTATGTTCACTCTCTTTGTTCGGTCTCTCCACTCGCAGACGACTCGAGTCTCCGCCAAGTTTCCACCACGTCTCGAACGGTTTTCCGCGTATATACGCAGCCGCACGGTACTTAACCGTACTGACTATGACAACCGCCGAGTTTCTAGAAACATTTTCAATTTATACCAATTTAATAATAATAATAATAATATGTCGTCGTGCCCCTGACCTGATTGCCGGCGCTTTGATCGAATCGAAACGCGAACCGAGCGTTTTGTCCGCCGCCGTATTCGATACACCGAAATCAACGTGACGATAACACTCTCTTAATGCACAAGCAAAAAAAAAAATAAATAAAAATACGTTAAAGATCCGTATATACTTCGCACCATGGGTATCCTCGAACGGGATTTGGTGGGCTTTTGTTAAACTTTCGACAAACGATAAATCATTTCATGAATAAAACTACTGTTTTGTGGATTGGAGCTTCAGCTGATATCGAATAATTTTATTTTACTTAAAAATTATAAAGTTTATTACGAAAAAAAAAAAAAATTTTGTATTGTGAAAAACTATATTTTTTACTCAGCCAGTTTTATAGCCCTGAGATTAACTGAGAACATGGACAAAAAGATTTACGAGAAAAAAGTCTAAGAAATTTTTTTTCAATGTTTCGTTGTCAAATGTTTGATAGCTTTTCCCAAGTTTTCAGAATTTTGAAAAATTACCTTCGTGGTTAGTGAATAGTGAAGTGTGATTCAACAAGTTTCTGAAACTTTTGAATAATATTATTTCCATAAAAAATAGTGTTTACAGAAAAAAGTAAAAGTAAAATAAAAATAATAAACTTAATTGTAAAAATACTAGCTTATTCGCTCTACTCAGAATCTTAAATAAAATAAATAATATGAAAAATAATCATACCGTGTAATAGACTGGTGTATTGACCAAAATCATATTATATTATATTATATTGAATTATAAATATCGTCATTTGGGGTAACTTAAAACATGCGCTGTCACTTTGATAATTATTATCACATAGTTTTAAAAACTTCCCAATATTTTAAGTATAAGTGTACTGTAAATGATTCTCTGCAGCTGCTAAAATTTCAATAGGTAATTAAATACATTTAAAATTAAATCTATTATGTATTTTTTTATTATTGATGCAAAGTTAGATACTATAATGTCAGGCTTCTTTGAACTAACATTAAAAACTTACCAAATTGTAGTTATAATATTATTTATATTGTTGAAATGTTAAACATATTATGATTAATTCCATTAATGTAAAATACCTAAAATGAATATATATGTACAAATAAATAATTTGTTTTGAATGTATTTGTTTATTTGTGATACACTCTAACCAGTTTTACCAAAAAGTACTGATTTCGTAGGGAAATCAACATATTCAATTGAGACAAATTTCAAAACATTTTATACTGTATCGTGGAAAGATGTGTTACAATTATTATTACAATTTTCCTGTCATCATAAAATTATAATTTAAACTTTAATTCACAATCAGAAAATTTCAGATTTTTTTTTTCAAAACTCTTTTAGCCCAAGATTTTTGAGACTGTGTCATGATATAAAATCCGTGTATTCTCAATGGAAATTTTCAAATCCAGTGGCTTGAAATTAAAATTTGAAAAAAATAGACTTTTTTTTTAAAAAACTATTTGAAACAACCTTTCACCGTTCAAACTTAAAACCCCAACGTGTCTCGAATAAACAAACACGGTGACTTAATTGCTCCGGAAACAACTACCTACATTCTGCATAATAGAGAGTGTAAAATCAAGTCGATTGAAAAATTAATCGAACAAATATCTTTCACTGTACATAGTATAGTATATTATTCATCGTTTTTTTTGTTTTCTTTCTTTTATGACCACCAAACCATATATACACTCGTCAACCGAGAGTCGAAAAGTATGTGTCTCGTGACACATGTCTCCAATGTGACCGTTTCTCCCGTGACACGTGTCAAATTATCGTAAAGAAATCGTCATTGTTAAGTGTTCACTACCTCGTACTTACAATAATAGTGACCAATGTTATTAAAAGAAAAAAAAAAAATCAAAAAAACATATTTCTGCTGTTGTTGTATAATATATTTTAACGTTTAGAACAGAAAACGGGAACAAACATTGACGTACAAATGGTTCTAAATTTATTGGAAATCCACAGGGGGGTATCAATGTCGATGGAATATAATCGATTGGCGACTTGCGTAATTAACGATATCGATTAAATAATGTTGTTATGTTGTCAATACATTTAAAAAGGGAATAAACCAAGTAGCATCCTTAGACCAAATCATAGATAAGGGAGGGAATAAAAACATTTTACTCGGTTTTAAATATTGTGTAACGCGAAGAAACTTAATATGGTTTTACATTAATGTTTATTATCAGTATTATTATTATTATTATTATTATTCTGTAAATACTTTTTCGTGTAGACATTTTTTTTTTAATCCAAATATTTCGTCCTGAAAAGATTAAATACGATTAAAAATATTAAATCTGAAAAAAATAATCTGAAGAGATTAAAAACCACTTCACGATTGAACTTAAAAGAGATAATTTTTGCGATATTTTCAACAGTATTTCGTTATTTTCAGGATGAAATTGATCAATAAATACTGAAATAAAAAAAAAAAAAACACGTTAAATATTCCAACTACTCTTACATTACATTTTTTTTTTTTTTTTGCACACAATCTTTTTGTTGAGAAAATGTTCATCAATATCAACAATGATCTTTGAACAGAGTACCAAGGATCAAATATTTTTCGATATAATCTTAGGATTATATCCATAGATAATCTTAGGATTTAAAAAGATTTCATAATTTCATAATTTTTAGGTGAATGGTTAAGTTAATTTGTTGATGATATACTTTTTTAGATTCTGAACGAAGTGAATAAGCTAGTTTTTGAACGATTAAATAAAAATAATTACCGATCTATGTTTAATAATAAATGCGACTATTAAATGTCTCAGAAATATTATAGTGTAATATAAAGTCTGTATTTAATAATTAATTATATTTTAAATTAGCATATTCGCTTATCTAAATGAAAAATAATGACAAAATTAATTTAAATAAAAAAAAAAAAAAAAAAAAAAAACGGTAGATAGAAAGTTTCCCGACCTTATCTTCTAAGTTCGTGCCGTGTGTACCCTCCCAGCTACGGTAAAAACTGTAACAGTGTTGTCACGCGCAACATAAAACTGAAAATAATATAAGTTTTGTGATCAAACTGGTGCTTGCTTCAATAGGCGGGATGGGTATAGTACTTCCCCCAGCTGATAAGAATGGTCTTATCATACCTCGAATTTTCGTCAATACCAACAGCAAAATTATTAAAAAAGCGGTAAAAGGAATTTTGTTCCTAAATTAAGGCAATCTTGATGAGGTAATTAAAGTAACATGTTATCATGGCGTAGGTCAGTTCACCGGGTGTTTGGTCAACTCGCTACGCTCGTCGACGTCTCCGCTTCGCTCCGCAAATCAAAAATATCCTCGGCTTGTTGTGTAACGTGGGGACATTTCGGATTGATAATCGCTCCCCTCAAATTAAAGCGGTTTTTTTGAAACTCATTGTTGCCACTTTTGGTTTTCAATGTTGGTATCGCTACAATTCGATTTTTCGAATTTTCTTATCAGCCAGGGGAAGTACTATATACCGTCGTCAATAGGCCGTGTACCAGTTTCCCCCCAGTGATAAGAAATTATAATCTAACAATTCCAAAAGTACGAATTTTATGACATTCACAAATGCCAACATAGAAAAATAAAAATCTTAAAAATTTAGAATTAAATAATGTATTCATAACTAATAATCGAACGATGTCATGCAATGTGCAAAAGACATGTGAACAATTATTATAAACAAACAAGTTAGTAGTTAGTTTTGACATTTTAGTTAGTCGAAATACATAACGTAATACATAATTTATTTAATTAAATTTTTTATTTTCAATGGTAGGTACTTATTTTTTTTTTTTTTTTGTTACAGAATACAATTTTAGGTTATAATTTCTTATCACTGGGAGTGGGTAAACTGGTAGTGTCCCCATTCAATACGGCGGCGGATGGTATTTCGCGATTAATTGCATATTCAAGCGGGACTTTTGTAAAACAAAGTCTAGAAATCTGTGAATACACACAAAAAAAAAATAAATAAAACAACAGATGGATATTAAATTTCCATATCCAGTTTCATGTTTTTTTCGCACGAAGTTTATTTTTCGACAGCTGGATTTTATGTTTTTACTTCTAGTCGATTTTTTCCGCTTCGTATATTATTATTAATATAGCTCTAGGGTTTTTGACAAACGGAAAATAAAACGAAAAACACCGCGAAAATACTACGGAAAATCTAAGTACGTTTTTTTCACATTCTAATATATATATATTTATTTTTCAATCGCCAGACAATAATAAGGCAATATTTTCTTTCATAATATATTATTATTATTATTATTATTCGATCTCGTATATCGTGGTACCGTGGGCGATGAAATTCGATTAGCACCACCAGCGTTTTCGAAAATTCTCATTCGTTTCTCTTAGGTATAAGTTATCATTTTTATAATGTAAACCAGTGTAGATTGTGCAATGGGAGTGGCTAATAATAATAATAATATATGTATATATTTCTAGTTTCAAAAAAAAAAATAGTTGCATATTTTGGTTATTTTAAGTGCATATTTCTAACGATTTTTGTTATTATACAAAAAATATTGGTAGTTAAATTTTAAAGAAAGTTAATCCGTTCATTTTCAATGATTTTTCTTAAGTTTGTGAATAATTTAATAATTTTGTAAAATACGTTATTTTAATGGTAGTATTATGGATTATTATTCAACGATATTATTAAATTATTTGCAAGTTAAAAAAAATCTTAGAAAACGTATGGAATAAACTTTATTATTTCGGTCTTAAAAAAATAATAATAATTATACGTTGAAAATTATTAATAGAACAAAAGTTATTGCATTTGTTAAATCAAACTGAGACACCCTGTATATATACATATATACATATATTAATAGGAGGGTAGAGCGAGTTAAAGATTCCGGGTATTTAGGTCATTACCAACTGTTGCTCGTGGTAAAAATTCAAAATTCGACGAAAACGCAGAAACGACGTGAAACCGAATCGATTTAGATCGTACGATAATATATTATTAAAGTCTGGCGTTCAAAAAAAAAAAAAAAACGCTTCAAATATTCGTATTATATTTTTTTTCAAACGTATTTTTCGAATTACCAACACGCATAAAAACAAATCAAATAATAAGTGATTTTTTCGTACGGGTAAAGAAGAAACGTGGTTTTTATTTTCTGCGTCAGTAAAAAAAACGAATTCCGGTTCGCGTTTTCGCGGGTACCGAGATCGAGGGGTGGGATATATATATATATGTATATATATATATATTATTTTTGGAAGTCTAAATTCGATTTTGAAATCCTAAATTTATTTATTTTTTTTATGTAAACATATATTATAAATATATACAATATATATATATAACAGGATAATTTTTTTAAGCATGCTCACCCCCTCTTTTTGCATTAAAAATGTAAAAATTGAATTTTTTTTAACAAACTGTTCAAGTCATTAAAAAAGCCATGTTTTCCATGTCACCTTAAGGATGTCCTGTGGAGATACAAACTTTTGTTTTTTCGAATGGCAACTCCCTATTTGACATGTGGAATTTTATTAGGTTTATTTTTCTGTGCATTTTGATGTATTTAAATCAATATTTGAACGAGTAGTTTTTAAAACATTCAAATGTAAATATTAATGAAAACAGTTTATAGGACACAAAATATTTTATTAATTATGTAGTTAGTTATTTAATTAATTAGGTCCTCTCATTTCATTTACCTATGTATATTTGATATTTGTAAAATATATCAGGTACATGGGGTATGGTTTATCTAATTACTTTTGATTAAAGGTCAATTGTGTACATGTATAATAATTTTGTTCAACATAGATAGGTGCCTAATTAACAAAATATTATGCGTCCTTAATATTTACATTTGAATGTTTCAAAAACTACTCGTTCAAATTTCGATTTCAATACACCAAAATTCACAGAAAAATATCCCGAATAAAATGATATAGGAGATTGCAATTTGAAAAAAGGACATCACATTAAGGTGACGTGGGAAAAATGAATTATGGAAAACATGGCTTTTATAGTGACTTGAACGGTTAAAAAAAAAAAAAATCCCAATTTTTGCATCCTGCACCCTCTACACCGGGGTGGGGTAGAGGGTGAGGGCCGGATATGTCCGTACTGGGCGCAGCGAAAACCATAAATGCCGCCAATAAATCGTAAACTCGTGCGTCGCGTCGCGGCCATTAGCGCTCGATAATAATATTGTACACCCGTTGTGGGTGTTGAATTAATATGTCCGGTTCGGTTATTTACCGCGTTAACGCAATGACTTCGTATGGTAATTAAGCTCTCGACAGACCGATCAACACGACTGACATCGCGATTGAATATTAAAATAGAAAATTAATTATTATCGCGTCGTGTTTAGGTACTAAAATCAGTAGGCGCGCGTGCAAGTGGCATGTCCGAGAATTCGACACGGAGGAGATTTGGGGAAGGGGGTGTCAGAATAATGGGAGGGCACCCTGTTGCGTAGGGCGTTTCCAGAAAGAGCATTTTTTAATGCGCCAAAAAGATCACAAATTACGTTAAAAAAAAAAAAAGAAAAAATCTCGTAAAAAAAATTTAAAATTCTACACATCGACCAAAAGTATCTGATCCGAAGAACGAAGAGTATCCAAAGTGCAAAGTGTGTCCAGCTTTCTTGTCCATACTTTACTTTATTTAATTTTATATATATATATATACATCTCCTTAGAGCGAATTCCTAATGAGTCCACTGTAAAAGAGAGTACATATTTTTCGTTTAAAAAAATAATTTAAAAGTCTAAACATATGTCGGATTCTTTATTGGTTTTTAATTTCAAATATTATTTTCCAGAGACTATAATATTCTAGATTTTTAGTGGAGTGAAAAAGTTTGTGCTTTTATCATAGTTGCGTAAACACATTTTTGTATTGAAATAAACGATCCAAAGTTTCATATGGAGTAACATTTTAGTTCGTAAATCCTATCCCCCGGTAGTACTTTAAAAAGCGATTTTTCAATTTTTTCAGTACTTTTCCAGAAATAACGGAAAAACGGTAAAATATGTCATAAACGAGATTTTCATAATATCTGTTTCTATAATATTTCCACCATAAATTTAAAATTTATTGTTGAAGAAAATTGAAGTTTTGTTCTCTTTTTATGAACCTTGGTTTACAAAATAATATGTGCTCTTTTTGGTGATCGTATTTCACGTAGAAAATTAAAATTGTGCTCTTTTTTTGTGCGCAAGTTTTCATTAATTTTGCATAATGTTTCAATTTTTAAATAACTACATGATAATATGTGTTACCATAAAATCGGTATGTCGTTTGTCATCATAATGTTATAAATGGTATTAATGCTTGTTTCTTTTCTTTTTTTGTACATTTTGTATATTTTATTTGCTGCTCACAACATTTCGTCGTTAAGTGTATTGATTTTTAATTTAAGGTGAATTTTATGTATTTTAAAAATACTTCAAACCGATATTGTTATATTTGTTAGAAGTTAACTTATTTCTGTACAGATCAAAATTAAAAGATGATAACACAGTTGCAATGTGTAAAAAAATCTTGGATTCCAACAATGTATAAACCAGAGATATTCCATTGATATTCGATAAAATATGATTACATTTGTATTATATATTCCACTATTGTCTATTGAATATTATATAGATCTTTTAATGCGATTCATATAATTACAAATTTAAATTTTAAGCTATATATTAGTATGCCATTATAGTGAAAAAAATAATTTTGTGGAACCGGATACTAATAGAAAATGACAACACTCGAATAATAATAGTTTAATTTCAAATGCGATAAGTAGAGGGATCAAAGATATTATGTTCTGGACATATCGAGATTCTACCGATTTCACCACTTGCATCCCGTCATCCTGGAAGAATTCATAATGTTATAATAATCAATATTTATAATTATTAAAATATTAAATATTATTTATTAAAGTATTAAATGTCATTTGTTATAGTATTGAATATTATTTATTAGTTATAATTTTAATTAAATATTAATTAGAAAAGTCCATATTATTTTTTATGCAATATATTTGTTTTACAACTCGTCCCCATAATCTCACGTTACATTTCATTTTTGTCAGAAATACCACGTTCAATCCCTTCATCCCATCCATCCACCCTCTCCCTCGAATAAGGCGCGTTATACAACGAAACCTCCTCTAACGGTACATCTCTAAACTAAAGACACTTCCCGATATCTGACGATTATTTAAGAAAGAGGCTGAGTTCATTGCAAGTTTGAAAAACCATTGTGAATAGCTGACACCTCCGAATTTTGGACACAATTTAGATAAAGGTGCCCGTTATTCAAAGGTTTTACTATATTGTATTATTTATATTTTATTGAGCTATTAAAATAACGTCGGATTGCACATTATCAATAATTGTTTGATATGTTTTCAGAAATGAAAAGTTAAATTGCGAAGTATTCCTACACAAGCTGACCGAATCGGATGAAAACGATCTAACAGGTGATTGTAGTTACTAGAGAACTAATGCGTTTGCTTTTGGTTTTTTTACAGTGTTACGTCTATGCGTAACGCTCTGTTACTTTTGTCAGAATTATTTTATATTATGAAAATTGGAATTACTTTTTTTTTCATAACTTTCACTACCTATTTATAATACTCGTTATGGCCGTTCAAAATATTAAAATTGCAAATTTCAACGTGTCATGTTGAATTTGAGTTATACACCGGACTATTGGAGGGAAGTTCGATAAAAATACAATTTTCCAACCACATTATGACCTTAGGGTTATTAAAAAGCCTGGAAAACCTGTAAAGGTGGGGTGATTTCATTACTAAGGATAATTATTAATCTTAAATATTATTTTCGAAATATTGTTTAGTGTTTGAAAAAATGTTAAAATGTTATACTCGCATAAATTGTCCTCTGAAAAGCGTGGCTTATATTTTAATATTTTTATGTACTCATATCACAGTATATTGATGGTTGGGAGATAGTTTTCCCAATCTATTTTTCCCATTGTCATTCTTCCAAATACTTTTTTTTTCAATAATTTTGCCCCCATTAATCAACCATATTTGTTTCCTTGTTCCGTTTTATGATTTATTATTATTATTATTTTTTTTTTTTTACTGTTCAACAATAAAATAAAATATTTGTTATCATTATGCTAAAAATGGTAAATGTAAATTTAAATGTCATATATAAAAGTTGCATTATATATACATTTATTTGTATAATATAACGTACAGCACACTATGTAATACATACTATCATATAAGTTTTTTATTTACAAAACAAAATGAACTCACTACCTAATACATTTTACTAACTACTTAATTAGAAATATGAACACAGCTAAAATGGATTGGGTAATCATGCTATTGACGTCCACACATCTTGTTACAGCTGTTATTAGCAAATATTTCGCGCACGAAAAATTATCCAGGTCAATCTATATAGTTTCCAAATTAATACTCGTCTCTGCAGTCGTCTCTTCCTCTATTATATTTACGCGTCTTGACTCGACGTCCGATGATCCGGAAATTATTGCAAGAAACACAGGTTTCCCAATTAAAAACTCTCAATACTAATATAGCTGTGTTGACACGGTTTAAGAATTTATATAAATCGTACAATATTCTATTTATAATTTATATACCTATAAGAAAGAAAAAAAAAAGCTATTAAAATTATCAACTATATATTTTGTTTGATTTAATTACCGCGACTCGGTTTACTTTAAGATTTTCACATTTAATTAAACTCTGCCTCATAATAATCTAGAATTATTTTAATTATTATTCTGTTTATTTAACGACTACTAAAGTCGCGTGTTTGATTATAATTAACTTATTTATTTTACTATCCTAGCAACACGCGCTGCTATTAATTGAATTCATAAAATATTTAAATTATTGGCAATGTTATAATAAAAAGAGCGATTGAAACGATTTAAACGGTTAGATTCTTAATACAACGACTAAATTTAGTTTGAATATATTTTAGTTTGAAAACTAATAATAGGAATTATTATGGAATAAAAATTTAATTCGGTATATAGAAATAAAAATAACAATCGTTGTGATTTTCAACATATTTCAGAATAAATTAATCATAGGAAACGAGTTCAACCGTACTTAATAAAAACTTTTTGGAAACAATTGACTTATATTTTCAACAATATAATTATTATTTTCAAAATGAATAACTAATTTTCACTATACATGTATAGAATAAAAATATATAATGTGTATATGGGGGAAAAAAGTTACCCTTTC
The DNA here is from genome assembly GCA_025469315.1 of Stegophylla sp. TES_Ste_2020. Lineage (NCBI taxonomy): Eukaryota > Metazoa > Arthropoda > Insecta > Hemiptera > Aphididae > Stegophylla > Stegophylla sp. TES_Ste_2020. Next base: position 32,052 of record JAIPRM010000413.1, read on the forward strand.
ATTAATTTAGATAAATTGTTGTCATCTTTTGTCTTAGTATGTTGTTGAAAAAGTATCTAAAGCTAAATGAATAAATAGATATTTTAGCTCCTAATATTTGTATTCTGTATGTAACCAATAAAAAGTCTGTGGGGTTGATCCCCTCACAATACCCCCTTTATTTCTGCCTACGTATCGGAAAAAATTAACCAAAATTAAACAAAAATTTTTTCTCACCTCAAAGACAAATTGCAAATCATCAGCTGTTCTCTATGAATTCTCAATCTTAAAAAAGCTGGCTAATGAAAATAATTGCAATTTCTCGAACTAAATATCTCGATAATTCTATAATATTCTCCGATACTGTATTTATTTAATTTTAATAACTAGAAAATTTGCTTGTATTTTCTATTATAAAAATATAAAGTATTTTTTTTCTCCGGACCTCATTTATTAATTATTATAATCTTATAGACTATAGTGGCGGAGCGTGACCCGACTAGTTCGCTAAATTAGGTTAAAATATCGACGTGACTGAACCGTTGCCAACTTAATTTTAAATCGGTCTAAATCTAGTTTGGGCAAAACGGGAATCTCATACTTAATAACAAAATTTGGTCGAAACGGGTCCCGTCCCAGTGGCGTATCTGAAGTTCCGTCAAAGAGAGGGTGATATTCTGTAAATTATCCTTATACATTACATTATCGTTCGGGCTCAGCACCGTAAATCCATTTTGAGTGCCTAAAATAAATTTGAAAATTGTTCAAATCTTAACCTAAATTTCTTTGTTCCCCACATTCAACCTCCTCGAGTCTATTAAATAAACCAAATCACCTTATTATATTCATAAAAATGATAATATAATACTGAAAAAATCAATGTTATCAATGACAAATTGAACAAAATTTTAATGAGTGTTTCTTAATTTCACTAGAAATGAAATTTTTTATAAAATACTATTCACACGTATTAGTTACAATAGTATCAAAGTACACAAAATAGTTACAACAAAATCGTCCTTTTCTTCTTTTTTTTTTTGAAAAACGATCCACAGTAGATGAACGTTTATAATATTACATCGGGATGGAAAAAAAAAACCCCAAGGGAGGGGGCGCAATCCACTCGTGGTCGTCGCGTTCTCCTCAAATATATGCCACTGTTACGGACCCCAACAGAAATTACTCGCCCCTCTCGCCCCCCCCCACCCTTGCCGAATAGACGGAGAGAAAACCGAATTATTGACATTTCTTAACGTATCAACGGTGTTCGTGACTACGAAAGCAAAAAAAAAAACCGAATTAATCGGAGTCGAATCCGGCTTATATTTCACGTCGTCGAAAATAACAATAATAATATTATGCCATCGAAAACGATTATGGTATACGTATTGTCTTGGTCACGCTTTACGAGACACGCTCCGTACATTAGAGGGCGATTCGCAGTGTTTTTATTGCTATGATGTATACCGAAAACGAATTAATTACATTTTAAACTCCGCGTTAATGGGCGAAAACGAGCATTATATCATAATCGGACACGTTTAACGATTTTACTGATTTATAATATTTTTAGTGACGTTTTAAAATATTCCTGGTGTTATTATTATTGTTATTATTTTATTTTTTTCACTCGGCTCTCATTTAGAATGGAAAACAAAAACAGTAAATTCGGTAAATACTATTCAAGAACGAAAAAAAAAAAAATAAACAAAAAAAACCCGATCGTATTGTTGAGGGTGATTTTTTGAGCGTGCTCATCCCCATTTTCGGCGGTAAAAAGTCAAGAATTGAGATTTTTCTTTCCAGAACGTTCGAGTTACGATAAAAACTATTTTTTTCACAACCCCATATTTTAACCGCGATATTTTATTCAGGTCTTTTTTGTGTGAATTTTGATTTATTGAAATTAAAATTCCAATAATTAGTTTTTGAATTATTCAAATAATTTAAATATTAAATAAAATTGTCTCTTTGATGCGCACAATCAGTTACCTGCGTAGTACGTAATATATGCTCGAAGTATTATTTAATAATTTGTATAAATAAATGTATACAAATTATGAAAATTGCCTTCTTTGTCCTATAGTATACACATAATATTTTGAAGAAAAAAATATATATTAAATGTAAATGTTATTTAATATTTAGATATTTTTTAAAAGCATAAATATTGAATATAACATTTGCTTCTAGTTCATTAACAATACATAAAATATTTTTTTCAAAATTTCTTTCCGTATTCATGACTACGTATAGAAATTCATATGTTTTTAAATAATCATTGAAAACATGACAAAGCAATAAAGAAGTTTGTTTTATAACACTAAGAGTTAAATAGAATATTTTTATTTAGTATATTTTGTAATATAAAAGCATATTTTGGGTGTATTTGAATTTTCAGTACGTTTTTAACTTATTTTTCAAATTTTACTATGAATTTTCTTGAAATTGAAAAAAAAAAGATACTAAAAATACAAAATATTATTTGATACTTAATTAATTCGTTTAAAAAATAAATTTCAAAATAAAAGAAAGAACAGTTAATACATAAGCAATGCTAATTTTAGTTTTTGGTTTTTTCGCAATAAAAAAGTAGATAAATAAAAAAAAGGACATATTTAAGAAGTTTTACAAATTTCCAGAGCACAAAAGCATGCATATTTAAAAGTATTTTGGATATATAATAAGCGTTATACTTATACTTGAAATTATTTAACCCTCCGTGTTGTGCACGGGGTAATCAATCAACCCCGACGTGTTAATATAGTGCGTAGTGCCTTGAATGGCGAACGGGTGTGTAGGTCCACCACAAAAACCTCGAATAATATACGCAGAAAACGTTTCGGATATTAAACCCAATTATTACACTAGCCGATTCTTGTAATAAACAGGAGTTACCGTGACACAGAGGAGGGGAGAAGTACCTATACTGAAATAGGTACGCATCCCTACAGTTCAAATTTTTTTCACAAAATAATAACTAATTACCGCCGGGAAAATATTTACCCCTTTGATCTTTTCGACGGGTTTATTATACAATTAATCACTACTATCTGACACACCTGTCACTCATTATGACTGCGAACCGGAGCTTGATGGAACTTCTCATTTCCCCCCTCCCCCTAATGCTTTTATACGAGCCTTATCGTGAAAAATTTAACGTTACCAATTTAATTTTGCATCTTTTGTATTTTTCGGTCTTACAGACATTTTTTTTTTTCTTCAGATTATGAGTAGAACGAAGAAGCTACTGTTTTTCCACTGATGCTTATTTTTTTTTCTGTCAACACTTTTTCGTACGGAAATATTTTTACTCGTCCAAAAGTACTTTTAGGAAGTCGTTTTTAAAAATTCTCAATAATTTTCCAAAAATTTGGGAAAAGTTACAAAAAATTTGACAAATATGGCTTTAAAACTTATTTTTTATTCCAAACTTCATGAATATTTTAATATGGATAGACAATAATTTGAGTAATTTTTGTTCCTTGATAATTTGTAAACATTTTATTTTTAAACGCTGTTTCTTAATCATTTTTTTTTTCTAAGTCTATTCAATAGTGAAATATACATCTGACTGAGACTGAGTAATTTTTTTTTTGTTAAAATAACAATTTTTAGACAAAATTAAATATAGATATACAATAATAGGAAAGAATTGTTTCTTTGAGCGTCTGTTTTATTGAATTAGGTCCCGTTTTAGGGCCCATTATTATTGTACGTCTCATAGATACCGAATTAAACGGTCACATAAACAACTACTGAAGTATAGCAGCAACACGTGTTCGTGAATGATAATTATTATCGTCTCGTATCCGGCGGCATTCGTGGAGTGTTTATCACATGAGAAAGGGTAGGTGGAAACGGTATTGAAGCGAAGCGAACAAAGTCGCGAACAGTGTGCAATCGTTGAACGTCCACGCGCGGCTGTAAACTTTGACCGGTCACCATTATTTCAACACGAAACTTTTTTTTTTGAGGGGGGGGGTACAATTATGTATTTTAACAATCGACTCCGTTTCGTTATTCAACGTCACGGACGACAGCTATATTGTTGATGAAGACGTGTGACGAGTTATAAAATTAGGAGGATAATAAACTTGTCTGAGGTCATTAATTACTCAACGCGCGTTATCAAAGGTTGAAAACAAATTGTCTTCTTTTTTTTTTATCTACATTAAATTTAGCTTATAATTTATCCAGGTAATCATACTTCCAAACATCTTTGATCTTCACACTGGATATTTTGATTTTTATCTCTATGCGACATTGACATTATAATTAATTCCAAAAAATTAAAAATCGAGAAAGTGTACTCGAAGACTCCGCCGACTTGGCAGTCGTTTTTTTTCCTCTCTAATGCGGGTCGGAACCGAAGAAAAAAAATTTGCGGTTATCCAATACCCATAATGACCCCTATCACACAATAACACACCCGGTCGTACGCGTTATCGTACTACTACCGGAGTCCGTTCGACGGGAGAACGGGATCGGCGGCGACGACGACGTCTCGCTGGTCCAGATAAAGTGGACGCGCGAGGAAGCAGGGTGACAAACGCGTTTTTTTCCCCATTTTATGTAAGAGAAAAAAAAAAGAAACCACCCTACACCGAGCCAGAACCCGCATTACCACCGTCATTCGCAGAGACGTGCAAAGAGAGGCACCGAAAACCGTCAACTAGAACGAAGCGCTGGATCCGCGTTTCGCGTGCCCGCGGCCCATATCGCGTAGACAGAAATAAAGTTAATATAATTTGCATCTCTCGCGCTCTCTCGTTCTCGACATTATATTTTTCCCTTTTTTTATTTCTTTATTTTTTCCATCGAAAAGTCTATTGTCCAACCGCACCTTTTCTCTCTCTCTCTCTCTCTCTCTCACGTGGACGACAAAACTTATATTCCAACATTATAACAATGTGTCCAATTTGTTTACGGCGTGTCAATATTCCGTGCTGATCTTTACGGTCTTCGGAATGTAATGTTATACGGGTGCATTATGCAAATAGGTCTATCGCGTCACCTTAAATCATTCTCGCGATACCCCGTTTTACGAGAGATCAGTGTCTTCCGATGGAAATTATGACGTGGTCGGGACCCGTTTCACCCGACAAATTGTTGTCGTTAAAAAAAAAAAATATTTATTTGACAATGATTTTATTCCGTAAAATTAAATGCATTGAATTGTTTTTTTTTAATCTACTAAGTTAGCTAATTTAGTAGTATATAGGTACATGGTGTCCGGGGGTATGATTTAAAAAATTCAATAACTTTTGTTCTATTAATATTTTTTTTTTTTTGAAAATTATTTCTACAGCTTTGCACTACACAAATAATGTATGTATATTTTTAGGAACCAAATTTCCAAATTTTAATTCTTAAATAATAATTTTTGAAAAAAAAAAAAGCTATATTGTAAACCTGATTTTTAAAAGAGTATTGGTGTTTAAATTTCTAATAAAAGTTAATTTGATCGTTTTCTACGATTTGTTTAAGTTTGTGAATAATTTAATTCAAATTTTATTTCATAATTAGAGATCGGAATAATATTCTTTTGCATATTTTTTTTTTTTGAGTCTATGCAACCAGAAACAGGTATGAAATCTTTACAAACTGTGAATCGTATAAATTATTTATTATTATTTTATATTCTGAACGAAGTTGAACCAGTTTTTTTACAATGAATTTTTTTCTGTATACACTTTTTCGTATGGATCTAATTGTTCAAAAGTCTCGATCGGTAACTTTTCGAAACCGGATTTGTCTTTGGTTGTTACTTTAAAGACGTTATTTTTTTAAATTTTTTCAATTCTTCAAATTTTTTTTTTTTTTTTGGAAACTTTCTTTAATAAATATTTAAGCACCAATATTTTTCTGGTTTACGAAATGATTATTTTCAGTTTTTTCTTAAACTGTGTTACAAAATTCCAAATTTGAAAATAAAATACATAAAAAAAAAGAAAAAAAAAACATAATTACTAACGGAACAAAAGTTATTGCATTTGTTAAATCGAACTGAGACACACCCTGTACATGCAGATATTAGTGAGGCCCATTTGTGTGTCTCCCGACGCGTTTCATAATTTTTGTACGTTTCGTAGTTTCGTTTCCGCGACAATATCAAAAGTGACGGTTTTTTCATTATTAGTTAAAGAACTTCATGCTGCGCGGTACGTGTCCCTCGAGACCCGATTGTACGCCGTACTTATGTACAAAAAAAAAAAAAAAAACTTTTAGAATTTGCAAACGAGAGGTAATGTTTTTTTTTTTTCTTAAAATCCATTTGCTGTGTATATTTTATTGACAAACGAGAAACCGCCGCTCCTCCGCCGCCTCCACACGTCGCTACCACCTTGTACAATACTCGCGTATTATTATGCTGATTTTGTTTTTCATATGTTTTATCGTATCAAGAACCGTTTTCGAAAGCCCCTCGGCATAATTGTTCGCAGACGCTTTTCTTTTTCAATTCTCTCTCGATTCCGCGTCGTATCGCGTTACGATAATATTATTTTAACGGCGTTACACAACGAACTCAACATGCGTAGCGTGCATAAATTAACGACTCGTCGAGACCGCAGACGCCGGGATTTGTTATAATATCATTTGCGTTGCACAGTTCAAATAATGATAATATATTAAAAAAAAAAAAAAACTCTTTATTCCGCATTTTCTTCGCCCCTAGGTGGAGATACTCTCAGCGACACTTTTGAATTTCGAAGAAAGAATAAATAATTTCTTCGTTAAAGCGATTCCGAGCGGAGATTTGGTTAGTTTATATGTGTAATAGCCGCGTAATAAACGAAATAAAAGAATGGACATGACATTGGGATTATACATTGAGAATTATGTGGGGTTATACAGGGTTCTTGATATAGATTACTTTTAGTTCTTTATTATTGATAACAGCAATATTGAATAGGCACCATAACCTTAAAAAAGACCCGTTATTTCTCTCATAGCTATATAATTTATATGACTATCTCTCTTCAACAAAAAAGACCGCGACCCGTTACAGAGTCAGTATAATATCCATTATTATATTACCCGAATTATATTTATCCGAATAACAAATAAAAAAGAAATCCCACTGAACTGACGGCACTGCATTGGAGCCAAAGCATAGGCGCAATTAGGGGGGACTTGAGATGACTAAGTCCCGTCAAAACTACTCATAGCCCCTCCCAGATTTTTTGAAAATTACATAAGGTTAAGCCTCTTAATCAAATAAACATGTATACTCCTCCCCCCCCAAAAAAAAAAAAAAAAATAAATAAATAAATATATTTTCCTAGTTGCGCCAACAAGTCAAAATCAAAATTCTACAAAGCTTCCCTTCTGTTATTATTCAGTGCCCTTATCTGCGCCAATCGATTCGCGAATGATTCTAATTATTATAACGTGATATTATTGATCACCAGGGCTAGGATTTATATGGTACAGCATGTTTTTTTTGTGATTTCTAATTATTGATTTTGTCAGTAATGTCTACGAATCACCTCGTGATAAGATAAATGGTGGTGTTTTTATTTTGCATGTTTTTGCACATTTTGGATAAAGTGCATATTTTTGCATATATATTGAATAAAATGAATATTATTGAATATTTCGATCATAAGAGTGTGAAAAATGCATGTTTCATAGTATATTTTGTAAATAATTTGTTGTCGTAGCATGTAACACATGTATTTCCACTACTAAATGTGAATTATTAGTTATTTGAAAATTTTGTTTCTAAATAATTTTATTTTATTCCTCAATTATATCATATAAAGATAAATAGCCAATCACTGATGAATTACAATAAATAAATATTTTTTTTTTGTAACTTTATTTTTGTGTTTATCTTATAAATATTTAAATGTATATTTTTGCATATTTTGGTAAATAAAATTCATATTTTACAATTTTTTATTGCATACAAATCCTAGCCTTGTTGATCACGATCCGTGAATCGCAATGATTAATACGAACGCTGCGAAAAGATCATTGGGAGGGGCGATTTGAATAAACGCGCAAAGCGAGAGGAGATTTATACGGCGGACGAGACGTCAACGCTCGCGTAGTCGTTTTATCGCGTGCGATTAATAAACGCAAAAAGGTTAGAATCGCGTGTTATACGCGAGTATAATAATGTAAACGAGAAGATAACTGTTTTCGCTTTGTTTACCGTTGGTAAAAAATAAAACGGGGGGGGGGGGCTAAATCCGTTTCGGTCTTTTCGCGCGCCCAAATGATCTATTTCCACGGGAAAAACACATGACTTCGGGTCTCGGATCCCATCATATCCGTTATCCGATTTTTCACCGTATACCTGAGCTCACCGGTCAGTATGGCGTTGAAAACAGTACAAAACAACCCGTTTCGTGCGCACTAGGGATTCGATTTACATCATACAATAGCTTTCGTTGCGCGGGATTTATTATTATTTTTGTTTTTTTTGTTTTTTTTTTTTTTACGAATGTAAATAATATTAAAAAATTCGTCAGAACGCCACGTTGAAAGTTATAATTAATCAAAATACGCTGTATGAGTTTCAAATATTATATTGATTTACTGAAAAAGAAAAAAATTACACTTAGATTATCTCGTTTATATGGTAAACATAAAATATTTTTTCATAATCTTAATGATGAATTAAAAAAAAAAAACTCTTTATGTCTGAATTTTCAATAGCATTTTCTTGGTGCTCAGACGAGTCTACGTTACATAATAAACTTCTGTGCGACATTTCAAGACCCAGTGGATCTGGGTTGTGGTTTGATCGATATGGCCATTCTTTGATCCCTCTTTTCACCCGTTTGAGGGTTGATTTTTGAAAAATCCTTTTTTAGTGCTCGCCTCCGTTGTATAAGAAACTTCTATACAATATTCCAAGTCTCTTCTTTCGAAATCGAGTATTTCTTATTATGCCTTGGTCGATATATCTAGACATTTTTTTCACCCATTAAAGGGGTTGGATTTTGAGAAATCCAATCTAAATGCTCACCAACGTTGTTTAAAGAACATCTGTGTAAAATTTCAAAATTCTACTATCAAGTTATTTGAATCAGAGTTTTCCTTTAAGTAGTACATTAAAGATGTAATTTTTCGAAATTCTTTATAGATTTCAAAAAAAAAATTGGGAAACAACTCAAAACTTGTTTTACCTATCTTTTATTTAATGAAAATTTAAATATAGATAGACAATAATATGTAATGTATTTTGATGAAGGAAAATTTTTAATATATGAATATTTTTTTTCTAATACTTTTTTCTACTCGCAGTTAATAGTGAATATATATATATAAAGAAAAAATACATTTGAATCAGTGTTTCTGTGAGCTTTAGAGGAACTAAGTTCATTGGTTACGTCTCCATAATCTAACGTTTTTGTAATGTCTGATTCAACATTATATTTTAGCATGGCAAAACTGTTCATAGATCATTCTCGACCTCAAATAATTTTGGATTCGTTTTCATCCACTAAATGTCCGTTATGATCACGAATAATTTGATACGGGGGACAACCTTTTACAATACAATATTAGTGTTGATTTCCAATGTTTATGGTATACAATATTTTATTTCTATTCTCTGATAATTACTGTTCACGAAGAGTTTCACTATAATACATAATTTATGAAAATATATTTTCCAGTCGATTTTGTGTCAGTAATTAACTGAACATTAAGTGATATAAGTTAGTAATGAGAACGAAAAATTTAACAAATTATTATTAATATCGTTATTCATCAACAGATGACTGTCCATGTGAAACTATGCCATTTTAAAAATATGCCGCCCGAGAATATCGCCCTCCCCTCTAAAAACTGTCACTGTCCGCGGCGTTGGCGTTCGGTTCGTAGACGAGGTCAAGTTTAAAACGTACAATATTTTATACGAATTTTCTACAAAAGAATTAACACACACCACACCGCCGGTATTGTAATCGTTATATGCGAAATATTGATTGGTTTTCCACGCGTTACGTGTCAACAGGCAATAACGCTTGGGTACAAAGTGTAAAAAAATATAATGTATTACATACCTTTTTATTTCACGGGTTTTTTTTTTTTAGTCATAAAACGAATGAAAACGTTATACTTGTAGGAGGTACGCGAAAAATACAGAGAAAGAAAAAAATAAGAAAATCAGAGGAGGAACAGTGATAAACGATTGCGCAATAATATTTCAATGCATATAATATTTTATTGTCAATTGTTCGCACGAATTTTTATGAATATATATATATATAATACAGAGTTGATGCATTTGGTAGTGTTTTTTTTTTTTTTTTTATATATTATTATTATTATTATTTTCCGCGTCTGAAAGAGACTCGGTCAGGAATTGATAGAGTTACGCAAAATAACCGTTTCGTTATACTATTATTTAATACTTTTTTTTTTCCCCCAAATTCAGAAGCAGGAAAATAACGAAGTAATAATAAGACTAATATTCTTGTAAAAGCGAAACCGAAGACAGAATCGAAACGCGTGGGATTGGTTTCGTCGATATTTGTTTCGTTAATTTTTTTTTTTTTTTTACGAAAATGTAATTTTTTATATTCTGAATAGAATATTCTGAAAGAAGTTAGTGTTTTTACAAGGATGTTTATTCATTTTTTCCTTGTTAAAACTTTTCTTTTTGTATGGAAATAATTGTTCAAAAGTCTCGAATCAGCCAATTTTTGAAACCGAACTTGCTTATAGTTAGTATTTTAAAAACGTCGTTTTTTTTTTGAGGAAAAAACTACCCAAAATTTGACAAAAAAGACCATAATTGTATGATTTAAACTTTATGAAAATTTAAATACAAATAGACAATGATACGAGAAACATTTTGGAGCAAGAAAATTAAAAAAAATATAATAAATAAACTGACTGAGTAAATTTTATTTTTTATTTTTTGTTACACCTACCATTAAACTTTATAATTATTGAGTAAAATTTTCTTAAATAAAAACTAAAACTCCGCTTAGGAAAGTTTAATGGCACTCGAGAAGCGAAGAATACCCATATACTTCGGAAACTATCTTGTTTTATTAATTCAAATATTATGAAAGTTTAAAAATTGACAGAGAATAATATGAGACATATTTTGGTTTAAGAAAATTTTGAAAATATGAATAAAAAATTTTGGACATTATCATAAATTTTTTTCCTTTATATATTAAATAAAAGAAAGTAAAGTGTAGACAAGAGAGCCGGACATACTTCGCACCACGGGTATTCTTCGCTTCTCGGATGAGATACTCTTGTTGAGTGTGTTGAAAATGACGAATATTATTTGTTTTTTTTTTTTTTTAATCACTTCGCTCAGTGTAATATCCGTGGTGGTGCGAAGTATGTCTGAATTTTTCTCTATACTTACTTTGCACTACTTATTTTTGATTTTCTATAATCCTGAGATTACGAATTCCAGAAAAAAAAAAAAACGTTTGTTTCGGTCGGTCGGAACGGGAGAAATAAGAAAATTCGGGTTTTTTTTAAATTCTCGACATTAACACCCGGCGGCGACGTGGTGGTCGTTTGGATGTAGCGCGAACGACGACGATAAGAAGGGTGAAATTCCAACAACGACGACGACGACGGAATATCATTTTCGGCACTATATGATTGATAGACTACACGACCCTTTCGACCTTTTGGATGCGTTTCTGGGCGAGAAAACGCTTCGTTGTACACGCGCCCGCTATCGGGACAGAAATAATAATAATAATAATAATAATAATAATGTACTTTCGGGAATATATTTTTATGCAGTGATGATTTCGCGGTATACGTCGTCATGTGTTACGACTCTCTTCCTTTTATTCCCTCCCTCTCCCCCCCAATATTGTTAACGGGGTTCAGAGTTTCTACTACTTCTTATTGAACTACTTAGAATCGATTATAAGCGGCGGCGTATGATTTACGTTGTAAGTACCTGCTAAAAACCTATTAAAAAATAACCGCAATTGTCGAAACAACAAGTCGACATCAATAGCCGTATTTAGAGCAAGGCAAGAGAACGTGGGCCAGAGACACAATACTTATTATGAGGAGCGCAAAATTCAAAAACCAAAATACAATGCAAAATAAATACAATCACATACATTCATAACGTCTTAAACAAAAGTGTATTGAATATTATTTGAATTTGGAATATTGATTTAAAGAAATTGTGTCCTATAGTATATTGTAATCGTGTGTACGACGTATACACGACTATGAAAAATGTAATGTATAATTTTATACAATTATATTATATACCGGGGGTGCCCAAATTGTGCCCGTTTTATGGATAAAATTTTATCCATCACAAGTTTTTAATTTTGGATTTTAAATTTTGGCTTGCAAGGTGCATGCAGCTCTAGTTATGGTTGCATGGGGATCGCATTTTTTCTCGAAAACAACAATTATCTTATGTAATAATATTTTATATTTATTTGTTTTTTTATAATATGGAATAAGTAAATCTGGTAAAGCCGTTGTGTTTTTCCAACAGTTTTGCATTTTTGAAATCCAAAATTAAAGGATAATGTATCTAAAAGATTTTGATTGCCGTTGAAAATCTGTCATTAAACCTCTATTAATAAATGAAAAGGATAAAAAGTTGTGGCTCAGTTCTTTGTGGAAACAAAATAGGTTTTGGTGATATTATGCGGATATTCAAATTGGTTTCAAAACAATTTGTGAATAATTTTATAATTTGCATAATATGTATTGCTTTACATTATAATATTCAAAAAGTCAAATTATTTTAAATAAGTACATTTGTTTTTATTAAAGTTTTTAGAATTTGCATAATGTTGATATTTTATATAATATGTTATTTTAATAAAACCGGGAAAAACATTTCGCGCTATATTATTGTATGTATAATGAATTAATAAAATACATATTAATAAATAATAACGATTTGAAATGGCCAAAATAATAAGTGTCTATATAATATACACTATAAAACAACCCTAAATATGTCATAGACATCAGGTGTCTAATATTATGTTCAGAAACCTCCAAAAAAGTTAAGAGATCCATAATATTAATCTATATCAAAACCAGTTGATTCGAACGTGTAGATTAGGAATAATAATGCGATCCGAATATATAATATGACCTGGATTATAACTAGGGAACGGATTTACATGAATGTATTGGAATAAGCTTTTTGAAATATGATGAGAATTTTCCTCGATTTAGATCATTCTTATTAATAAGAATATTTACTGTATTTTGCATATTTGTACTTTTATAGAGCATATTTTTATTTGTAGTACATATTTTTGTTCTATCTTATATTTTTATATGTTTACAACCAAATATCGATAAAATTACGACAGGTCGCTATCATCAAATATGTGATGGCATATCCATATTATGATACCATATAATATGTATATATATTATATATATTATAAATAAAATACACAGTTTATAATATAAGTTTTTATATTATTTTTTGTATTTAATGATTTTTGATATAATTTTAAATCGTAACTTGCATATTTAAACGTAAACGTGAAATATTTAAAAGTAAATACATATTTTGTAGAATATTACAGCATTTTAAATAAAATATTTTTAGAATTTTTAGTGCATATCAATCCATTCCCTAATTATAACCCAGAATCTGATGGATCCGCGGATTTGATGTCCAGTACTAATATACATACTATAGAAATTAAAGTCACAGAAACACAACAAGTAATTCAATATTTTCTTTTGTTTCAGGTAATTAAATGTCATATTTTTCAATATTTCAGAATTTAAAACATGTAGAACGTCTGACGCAGGTAAAATTTACATATTATAATTTATATTTTAAACTACTTTTATCCATTACGAACCAACCTACTTATCTATAAGACGAATATATAATATAGGAAATTTCGCAGGTATACAAAATCAAAAGACGAATTGAAAGACAATACTTAAAAAAATAAATAAATAATAATAACCACGGTGCACGGCACCCTAATCCATATAAAATACATGAAGTGGGGTATTCTTACAATATAAGTCCGTCTGTTGGGTCCTGCAGGATGATCATACAGACGAGAAAACATTCGATTGTCGAATTAATATGCAAATACATTTATAAAAATTCCGGTTAATTTATGTAAAGAAATAATTTGAACCTTTTTTTTTTATTTTTATTACCTTTTTCCATTAGTTTTAAATAACAGAGTCACGACATATCATCAAATGCATTTCCCAATTGAAAATCGATTAGATGACAATAAAAAAATACACATTTTTAATAAAACAGTTTTTAAAAACCCGTTTTTTTTTTATCAATTTTCCGGTAGTTTTCCTTTACGCACAAAAGAAGCATTAAATAATTTGAGAAATGTTTTCTCTAAAATACCATCTGGGTTTGATTTCGGATCTTTTACCTATCGAAACTTTTCGATGAGTTTTTCTATACTAAAAGCGTTCGCGTAAAGTGAAAAAATAAATAAATAAACATTATTTTAAAATCATAAGCTTCTTCCTTCCACTCAAAATTTTTCAAATATGTAAGCCGAAGATATCATTTCAGCTTATGAAATGCAAGAAAAATCCAATGGTGCATTTCTGGCTACACAACAGCCCATTGTCTCGATTTAATTACACGTTTATTAATTGTTTATTTTAATATTAATTGACATCATAACTCGAACAGTTATGGTTAATAGTAAACAGTTCAAAAAATATTTTCGTATCGTGTAATCTAACCCGACCTACAACTGAATCGTCTCGAATTCGGAGACCAAAAAAAGGAACAATGACTGCGAGTCCGATTTAATTTAATATAATGAATATAAAATTTTCATCGCCAATAAGTCGTGTGTTGGTACGCATAAATAAATATTTATATTACAGACTTTGAGGAATAAAATAAAATAAATTATTACATTCTAAAGTAAAATAAAGAAAATAATGTGTTTAAGTTCATCAATAAAATTTATTTCATTTGAAATTTCTTCAATTCAAATTAATATCAAAATAATTTTCAATTCATAATTATATTATGTTTTTTGAACTTTGAACTTTAGTTCATTCCGAAATCTGGTAAGAATTCTAGTCGAATTATCATTAAATAATAGTGACGTGTGTGTGTGTGTGTCGACCAAGGAATTTCCAACGAAAACGAGTGAGTAATAGAGTAATAGAGTCTACGAATTACTTTTCGAGTACAAAACAACAGTACTCTATTGCTGCGTACAAGACTTAAATAACCGGAAGTATTGTCTGAGCTAATGACCGCAAACATTATGAATAAATAATTTGAACAAAAAAACGAACTAACCGGAATCTAAATATCAAAAATGTATGACCTTTTAGGCATTTAATTTTTTCTCTGTGACCGTTCGAGTACTTTTATTATCGGACTTTCTGCTGACTTATACAAACTCACAGCTCGACATTGTAGCATGACGTGTATCTTAGGGTGACCATATTTAAGAAAATAAAATACAAGACAAAAATATTTTTCATAATATTTTTTAAATAAATAAGTATTTATGTTTTTGAATCGTGATAAAAGAATAATATTTTGAAAGTACCTATTATAGATTAAATTTAAACACATAAAAACATTATTTTGAAAAACATAAAATAACATAATGAAACTAAATTGATACTTTTTAAAATTTCATCAAATCCTTTATTCAAGCGTATTGTATACTTTACTTTCTAAAAAAACTTGTCAATTCATTTTACAATTATAATATTATTGATCTAATGGTATTCAAAAGATTTCTAGATTCTTACATTATTTTATTCAACAATTTTATTTTAAAAAATTCAAAATGTTTTTATCAACAGGAAGACAAAAAATGGGATTAATATGGGACAGACTTGAAATTACAGGACAAAAAGCGTCCCGAGAGAAGTTTGTCAGGACAACAGGTCGAAATAAAGGAAAATCCTGTATAAAACAGGACGTATGGTCACCCGAGTGTAGTTGATGTGCGTTTGTAGTATTTATTGACTAGCAATGTTTGTCATCCGAGTCGGTCGCCACTTATTTCGGCTTCATTTCGGTTAACGTCACTTTTTTCGCACAAAAGGGCGCTTCTATATACCCTATGTGGTCGACCCAGTTCCGTCTACCCTTCTCAGTCCATCCTCCCCCCCCCAAATTTACAGAAGGTACATTAATCAGTTAATCCGACTCGATAACACGTCGTCGCAACACACCTTGGCCACAGGACGACGGTCTACCGAGGGGGGGATGGGTTTTTTGTCGTCGTCGACCCGGAAAACCGACAGCCAACACACACGACAATGAGGATAATCCGTCCCCCACCCCCCCTCGCGTCACCGCGAGCGCGTAAGACCCAGTACTAGTATTATTTGTGCGGTCGTAGCGGAAAATTTTTCACAATTTTTTTTTCTCCTCTTTTCGACGACAACGACGACGTACCATTATATGGTACACCGGTGGCTGCCCCGTAATGATCGGTGGGCGGGTGCACGTCCGGAATAATAATAATAAAAAAAAAAAAAAGATCATAAATCGTCGCCGCCGTTCGGGTGCTAGTAAACCCCGGGTGCCACGGTAAATATCGTCGAGCGATCAAAATGTCCGAAAAGGAAAACGCGATCCCCGACTTTTTTCCCGGATAAAAATCTCCAATAGTGACCTCGGATAGAATGGAAAAAAGTCGGAATAATGATTTCGTCATATTTTATAGGATAATATAAAACTATAAGAAAAAGTATAGGATTTTTTTGTTTTGGTAATTTACAATAGTGATGCCCGACTTTTTTTTTATTCAGTGGATCACCGAATATAAAAATACACGGACGTAATCACAATTATTATTATGTTGGTTTATTTTTTTTTAAATTTTTTTTATTGAATATTAAAAATACTTTAGATTAAAGTATTTTTTTTTTTCGATGCAAATAACATATAAAATACCGTTATTTAGTATATAACCAATTTTGAAATGAAATTTAAAGATTACTATCGGCGGTTGTGGGATTTAACAGTTCTTGTTATTTTTTAAAAATACATTTAAAAAATTTAAAATTTCAAACTATAAGAATTGGGAAAGTTCATATTTGATCTGTAAAACTTTGTTAAAAACGTTTGATTTAACATTTAGGTTGTTTGTTTACCGGATCAAATGTAGTGATTTCAGGTATTTTGAAAACTGTCAAAATCGAAAAAAAGAAACATACTCAGTTATTACGTACAACAAATCGATTTAGAAATGAGAAATGTTGAAAAAAAAAATTACAAAATAATTTTAAGCTGTTAACCACAAATAAAACTTTTTCGGTTTATTTGAAAATCCATTTAATATTGAAGAAAACGACTTAAATATTTCTCTTTGACTTGAACGATTCGATTTGAAAAATAATTGGTTTTATTCTGATGAATTTCGAAAAATTGAAGTGAATTAAAATTCTAAAATTTTATTTACACTCTTTATATAATATTCCAACCAGATATATATTTGCTACGAGTGAAAAAAATACAATGCCAAATT
Organism: Stegophylla sp. TES_Ste_2020; assembly: GCA_025469315.1. NCBI lineage: Eukaryota > Metazoa > Arthropoda > Insecta > Hemiptera > Aphididae > Stegophylla > Stegophylla sp. TES_Ste_2020. The sequence goes on from JAIPRM010000413.1 coordinate 49,481, forward strand.
TTAAATTAAAAATGTGCATAAAATATTTTTACGTAGTTTTCAAAATTATTATTATTATATATTGAAATAATTTTACACTTTTTAATTAACTCCGTGTACCTAATCTAACGTTTTTGTTCCTTATATCCAGATCATAATTGCTAACTAGTTACAAAATAGACCTGACAATGTTCATTCATTTTTTTCCTAAGATAACAATGGTATGAAAATGTTTCCTCGGAAGCAAATTTGGATAAAAATAATAAGATATTATAGTCTCAATAATATGTTGATTAATTAATTTTGAAATAAAAGAATGTCCTGCGTAATTGTTAGGTCTGTAAAATAAAAATTGAGTTACTATAGGCATCAAAAAAGATAGCAAAAGTATTTGAAATAAATACATTTAACTTTTTCAATATTCTCACATAAGTAGGTAAATCATTACGCGGTTTTAACGAAAAAAAATAAAAAAAAAAAAATGAAATACCAATCTACCTTGAATGATAAAATAGATCGAATTCAAAACCGGCTTTTACTTGTCTTGGCATACAAAACCAACCAAATAGGTACCTCTCTTAAACAGTTAGCAACTGATTTTAATACTGAATCACTTGAAAAAAGGAGAAAATATAATGATTTACTTTGGCTATAATAAATTCCTTAATTCTCAAATTGATTGCCCTGAATTATTATATTGTCAAATACCCCTAAATGACCCTAATGTTAATACTCGCTTTTCAATAATACTTTCTTCACAGACACTTTCAGACAAAATTACTGTCATTTTGCTCCTTTAAATAGAATGATGATTACCTCAGGTAATCGATTAAAACAGTTTGATTTCTTCAATGATACTTCAATCAGGTTGAAGTCTTTAGTTTAAAATTTCTATTCATAACCTTTACTCTTGTAAACATTTGTTCATTAAATTAATTAGTTATTAATATAATTGATCCTAAATATTAATCAATGTTTTTTTTTTCTCTGTACTGAGCCTGCCTTGGGCGTTTACTGTCAATAGATAAATAAAATATTTTATATGACCGAAAAAGGGTTTTTCGTATAATAACGATAAGGGTCGAATTGGGGGAAGGGGAGTCGCTGTCTCCGTATCGTCTCAATCTAAAATGTAGTACGAAATTTCAGAAATAACAAGGACCGGCGCCGCGACGAAATCGAAAACGAAAACCGTTCAACGAGCAACGAGTGGCAGGCACGCACCCCGTGACGCGCGTTCACCACGTGTGTTTCTCCGCCGCCGCGGTAATTGAAAATCCCGCGTTATCGATGCGTGCGAATTTATTTTTTCGTTTTATTTTTCCCCGAGGTGGACGAAAAGATGGCGAAACCTAGTCGCTAAACGGGCGCGACAAACGACACCATTCCGTCGGTCGAAAACTCGTTCTCGCGAAAACGTTCGTTGACCCCGGTAACGAGATAAGTGGTACGAGGCTTTTAAGGGAAAGGGAAAACTCCTACACGACGCCGTTGAAAGTGTTGTACTCTCGCGCGGCGAGATTGTTATCGAATTAAAAAAGAGTCCCGGGGAAAACAATTTCTATTCACTGGCACGGTGGATCTCAGACCGAGCTGTTGTTATCTACCGCCGACATGGCGCACGAGCACTGGACGGCATGAAAATGTTTTCAAAACATCCGACGAATTTTATTAATAGTTATGTAACGTGGCCAGGGGGGGAAGCCTATTACGACAGAGAACGGTTTTTTCTGGTGTTTGTTGTGGATAAGTTTTCCGTAGATCGAGGTTGAGCAGCACTATGGACGAGCGGATTTAATCAATGAAATGATCCATTTTGGTTTATATTTATTACATAATATGTACGAAGTGTGTTCAAATAATACTAAATTAAAAAAAAAAAAAAAAAACTTTTAATGTTATAAATTAGTAAACATAACAAATTATTATTTAATAATTTGTTTATGGGCGAGTACATACAAAAAGTTCAGACCTAACCTAACCTAACAATTTATGTACAATTTAATTAAAATTAATTTATAGTATAGAATTTGAATAAAAGTTTAATTTTATTGTTCAGAGGAGAGGAAATATTTTTCAACTTGTTGCCTAAAGCCACAACACTTTTAAATCAGGCTCCTGTTCAGGAGTTAAACCTCCCAAAAAATCAAGAGAAATACGTATATATATATATACAACTATATTATTATTATAAAAATATCTTAAGTTTTTACGGCATTTTTGTCAAGTACTTTTATACGAAAAATTGTTTACAGAAAAAAATAAAAATAAACATCACTGTGCATCACAGTAAAAAGCCTAACTTCTTCACTCCACTCAGAATCTAAAATAGGAGGAGAATAAAATATCATTAAATTTTCAATTCATACTATTTACATATTTTAATATTTTTATATTAATAAAAGAAAAAAAAAATATTTCAGTAAATTATTGAACTGTCTTATTTTGGTGACTTTAAATATCAATTAGGTTAGCTCAGTATTAGTAACAGTTGAAGCTTAAGATTTATAGCATTTGAACATTTGTTTGCAGTGTGCGTAAAAATAGTAGTGTTAGTTAAAAATCTAAGTAGAAAAAAGTAACTTTACTAAGTTACAAAAATATATTACTTTCTTTCTCTCTCTATCTCTCTCTCTTTTTTTTTTTTATTCTAACAATCCGTGTAAAAATACAATTCAAATTTTCGATAAGAATACATATTGCTACGCTTAACTGGCAAAGAGATGAATTCTATAGAATTTCAAAATTAATTGGGAAAAGTACAAAGGTTATAGACTATGAAGGAATTCTAAAAAATGCCGCCTAAACTCAAGTAGGCAAAAACAATTTTTAAATTCGATAAAAAGTACATAGTGTAGTTCATATTGTGAAAACAAATGTAACTCGTTAAGTTACAAGTTACATTTAACAAAAAAAAAAAAAGCCAGACATACTTCGCACGGTGGGTGGGATTCTCTTGACGGGTGTGTTGAATTTTAAAGAAAATTTCATTTCTTCAATAAAACGATTCTGAACAAGGGAAGTTAATAATATAAAAAATAAATGAGAAAAAAAAAATGTCTAAAATTTTTTTTCAATTGATTTTCTATCTATGTTTAAATTTTCATATAGTTCGAATCAAAAAATGATGATTTCTGAGTCGTTTTTATAAAATTTTGGGTAGTTTTTTCCAAAAAAAAAAAAAAAAAAAATTGAAGAATTGAGAAATTCAATAAATGAGCTCTTTAAAGTACAATTTAGATGCAAATCTGGTTTCAAAAATTTACTGATCGAAACTTTTGGACAAGTATTTCCATACGAAAAGTCGTTCACGGAAAAAAAGAAAATAAACAGTAGTGTAAAAAGTCTAGAGCTTCTTCACTTCGTTCAGAATCTAAAAGTAATTCGTTATTGCCCAGTCTTGAATTATTAGTATTAAATGTATGTGAACGAAAACGGCTGTTGTACGAGTACGTCATGTGCGTTAATCGTACGATTCTCTGTACACGCACACTTGGAATAAAATATTATAACACGATGCGTCGTCGGTGTAATGGATACTCGTATGGCGTAACGTCTACAATACTGTTGTTATTATAACTTAGATGATAGGTATACGCGCTCGTTTTATGTACCTACGTCAACGTCTTCGGGGAAACTCAATCGGGGGAGCCCATAGTAGATAATGGAGGAAAAGGTTTCTCCTTTTCGCGTTCTACCGCCGCCTTTGCCACCGCCCCGCAATCATAAACTGTTTTACGCCTAATGGCTTTCATACCCCATCCCCTCACCCCAACAGCAGAATCTTACCCCCCCCCTCCATAGAAAAGTACAATCCGCTTCTTATTTTTATTCAATCCCGTCGTCGGCGCACATTATCGCGCGAGAACGGTATCGATTCGACACAGCCCGCGAAATAGATAATAGTTTTACGTTCGACGCGAAATATTTATATGATTCCCACATGAGGAGACGATACACCCGGATTGGGATTTATCTAGATAATTTTATCAACATGAAAATCTATTCCATATTTCGTTTTATCCAGGTGAATAATGTGAAAATTATTTGCAGAATAATACAATTATCTTAAATAATTGTTTTATCTATAAATATATTATATCCGTATTAATTTTATTTCAAAATTAAAGATTGCATTGTTTTAATTTCGATATCATTATATAATTGAACTTGTAAGATTTAAAAACGTTAAAAATATTTCAGGACCCAATGGTTAAGAAGTTAAATTCGAGACGTTTTCGAAATACTTATTACTTGCGCCGTTATCGTCGTGTAAATATTATACGGAAGAGAGAGAGAGAGAGAAAAAAACCGTGTTACGCTGCACATATATTTTCCTTTTGTCGTGTATATAATATCAAAGGAAAAGAGTTCTGGCGCGGGGACTGTTCACTTTTCTATATATAAATATAGTAGAAATAACAGTAGTACTTCCTCGTGCTCGCGCACCCCCGTCGTTTGTTAATTATTTGCGCTAAGAAATAATGAACGACCGTCTCACAAAGGTTTTATTAAAAAAAAAAAAAAGAAACGCCATTCCATTAATGAACACCGAAATCACTTTCTCTCTCTTTTTTTTTCGAACGGCGTTACGGCTATGCAAAATTGATACACCAATGAGAGCGAAGCGAAACCGTTGCCTATATACACGCGCGCGCCCTTGTTGTAAATATACACGTCAAATTTTTTCCGCGCCGACGAACACAATATTGTGAAAAAAAAAAAAAAACTTTTAGTACAATATTAATATTGCGAATTCGGAATGACGAGGAATTTAATAATGAACAAAAAATGACAATAAACAATACACGATCTTTGTTAATTTGAAAATTATTTTATTATCATTGTTTATTTTTTTCATTTTTGTGCCCAGTACGCAATATTTTATGTCGAAAAGTATCGAGTGGCGCGATAAAAAAACAATAAACGCAAAAAAAGTTTTGATTATTCTTAAGAGCATGCGATTTCAATGTTAATTACTATTTTAAAAACGGAGATGGAAAATGAAAATTCTCGTTTTCACGTTTTCGAAAAGAGATTTTTTATAGTCTATGAGAAATTACTTCGGGATATAATCGAAGAGAAGTACGTTTTGGTTTAACAAAAACTTATTTCACATTTTGAGTGTAGCAAAGAGGATAGCGTTTTATTTTTATTTTTAGATACTGAGTGATTTTTTGTATTTATTTATTAATAGAATTAGCGCCAGACGGCTTTTTACAATATAACTAAAGTTTAGTAATAGACGAGGCTAGGCGTAAACGAGTTGAGAAGTTAAAAATTAAATTAATAAATTTTTTTAAATAAATACATTTTACTTAACTTTTAACTAAAATTATCAATATTGTGTTAACTTAATAAATAAATAACGAGTTAATTTTGAGTGAAATCCTGTAAAAGTTACACCAAAAAATAAAAATTAAATATACGATTTCTTAAAGGACGTACTCAGATTCATTGAAATATTTTGTATACATGTTTAACATTGCATACACTGAGATATAAGATAAGAAAAACCCACGATTCAAAAGCTGAAATCATTGTAATTAAAAATAATAATAATTAATTTAATTAGGTAACTTATTTTCTTTTTAATTTAACTTAATTTAACTGAGTTGGCTCAAAGTCAAATTATTAACTTGTTAGTTTTTTTTTTTTCATTAACTGAGTTAAAACATTAAATAGCTTGTCCAGTCTCGGTAATGAGACGTTAATAATTTAAAATGAGAAAATAAAAATAGAATGTTAATTAAATCAGGGAAAATGATTAATTTAAAAGTTAATATTTATATAACATTATATGTGTACGCTTAAGACAGTCAATTGATAATTCTAGTCGCGCGACTGCAGACGCGTGTATAGGAGTCACGGTAAAATATACAAGAATATTGAATTAATTTTTTTATTTTTCAGTTTGTTATATCTTAAACTTGTATCTTACTTAGATTATTCTACAGCCATTATTATAGAATATGTAAATATGCAAAAGACTCGAATCCTATTAATGACAAATTGTTCTTTATCAGCTATGGGGTTAAAGAGCTATATAGAATAAAAAGCTCCCTATTTTAATTTTGTTATGTGTGCAACAGGTTCAAAAATTAAAGCATAATCCTGTAAAATATAGGTAATCAACTAAGAATATAATAGGAATTTAATTTTTTTTTAATACCTTTCTTCATTATATATTGTGCCAAATATATAGTTATGTTATAAAAAAAAATGATATTTATTTTTCATTTCTTCTTATATAAATGCATTTTATATAGAGCAGTGTTTCCCAAAGTGTGTGCCTTGATAATGTGTAGGTGTGCCGCGAAAATTTTCAATGAATTAAATTAAACATAATTAAATAATTGTTATAACTTATTAAACAATAATATATCACAAAGAACAGTAATTATAGAATCTTAATACTTTATTTATAGCTTCCTGTTTCCTCACAAAGTGATTATTTTGGTTACTTAGTGAAATGTCTTGGGAGCAAGATCCTTTCTAGCGTTATACCATTTAAGTGAGCTTGTATTTTATATCAGGTTGTAGAACTAAAAATGCCCAATTTTTTATGATAAAAACAATTTTTTTTTAATATAGTAAACTTTCTATTCCTACCACGAAAATACTTTTTATTCTTATTCTTTAGATAAGATAGGTATTTGTTAAATTATTTTATCGAATTTGTTTAGCTTATACTAGAATACTTATATATTCAAAATGTGAAGTTTTAGAATCATTATCTTGGATATTATATCGTAAAATGACTAAAATCATAATTTTGAAATATTTGTATACTACAAATTATAACATTTTCGGGTATTTTTAAGCATGCGTTCTTTATAATGTTAAAGAAAACTAAAGAAAATTACAGACTTTAAAAAAATTTTCTCAGAAAAAAAGTTATATAATAGTCAAAAGGGTTAATAAGGATAAGTCCTTCATTGCATATGTAATTAGAAGTAGACAATGCTTATCGAAAGTGTGCCGTGACTTATTACAACTAATATTGATGTGCCACGTGTAAAAAAAGTTTGGGAACCACTGCTATAGAGTATGAGAACGAAAGGTGGTGGTCGTAAGAGGTCTCTCAGTGTTGTGGACGATATACATTTTTCAACATGAAATGTGATTGTAATCATCGGCGATTTAAATTTTTGTTTTTAGGTTATTTTTGAAATGTAAATAAGTGTATTTTTATAATTTTATTGTATTTCATTCGAAAACTTTAGGGAGTCACTGATTGTCCGATGCAAATACACAAAAAAAATTCTCTGACAATATTTATTTATTTTTTTTTTTATGTTAATTTCAAACCATTTCGTGCCAGCTCACACTAAAAATGAATTCATCACGCATTTACGAATTTAAAATTCATTTTTCACATTTGAAATAATTTTGTCATTTTTCTGATTTTATACAAGGTTTTTTTTTATTATTATTGTTTTTATAAATATATTTATATATATATCATTATTTAATGTGATTTTTAGATAATTAATTTTCATTATTAAAATTCCAGAATATACTTGCAATTTATTTAAGTGTAAAATAATTGCTTTAACATGACAAAAATATTATTATTATTATTAACACAATTGGAACAAATGTTACTAATAAAAATCACTGTTCTCTATAAATTTGTCAATGTGTTTTTATTTTATAATTATTAAATACCTTTTGACCAGTCATTTTAAATTATGAGTGAATCTAAGAAACTTAGTGTTTTTACAACGATACGTTTATTTTTAAATATATTATATTTTAATATTTTCAATGATACGTTTATTATTTTATTATTTATTTATTTCACGTAATATTACATTATTTTATTATTTATCATATTTATTTAGATGAAAATTAATATATTTAAATTATCTGATATCTAAATTTTCTTGTGTGCTATTTATATTCAGTGAAATCAATAAGCTCCTCCATATGCTTGTTTATTACTTGTTTAAAGTCGTTCAGATATTTTGTTTCTATACATTCTGGGCCCTTGTGGGCCTTTTCACTTGAATCCTTCAACGCTATGGAAGTATTTTTGGCTTAAATTGAAAAAAAAAACAAACAGCAATTAAGTAATAAAACGACAAGTTCGTACAGGAATATCATTATTTTCAAGGAGATTATAGTTGAATTCGCGTTATATCTGCATTTCATTGCATGTTTAAAATCAAAAAAGCCGAACATACTTCGCACGATGGGTGATTTAATTTTAAAGAAACGATAAATCATTTGTTCAATAAAACGATTCTGAACGAAGGAAGTTAATAATATAAAAAATAAATGAGAAAAAAAAAATGTTAGAAAAATGTCCAAAATTTTTTTTCACATTTTTAAAATTTTCTTATGCCAAAATCTTTTTTATAGGATTTTCGATCTATGTTTAAATTTTCATAAAATTCTGATCAAAAAATGATGGTTTTCGAGTCGTTTTTGTCAAATTTTGGGTAGTTTTTTCCAAAAAAAAAAAAC